>VDFB02044396.1:0-18895 GCA_007258455.2 Sequoia sempervirens | reverse complement strand
AAAAGCCATCAAGGAGCTGTTGGAAAGTGGTTTTATTAGACCAAGCAAGAGTCCATTTGCCTCAGCAGTAGTACTGGTCAAAAAGAAAGATGGTACAATGTGTATGTGTGTTGACTATCGCGCATTAAATCAGAAAACCATCAAGAATAGATATCCTATCCCTAGGATTGATGAGCTCATTGATGAGCTCCATGGGGCAATGTTCTTTTCAAAGATTGATCTTCGTTCAGGATATCACCAAATCAGAATGAGGGAGGAGGATATAGAAAAGACAGCATTTAGATGCCACTTTGGGCATTTTGAATTTCTTGTCATGCCTTTTGGTTTGACAAATGCTCCAGCCACATTCCAATCTTGTATGAACAAGATTTTTAGACAGCAGTTGAGGAAGTTTGTGCTCATCTTCTTCGACAATATTCTCATATTCAGTAAGTCATGGGAAGAGCACCTTAAGCATTTGGAAGAAGTGCTTACCATTTTAGAGGCGGAATGTCTATTCGCCAAAGAGTCAAAGTGTGAGTTTGGGATGGAAGAACTTTTATACCTTGGCCACATTATCAGCTCAAAGGGTGTGAAAGTGGATCCAGAAAAGATAAGGGCCAGTCTTGATTGGCCAACTCCTAAGACTATTTCTCATTTGAGAGGTTTTTTAGGGTTATGTGGATTCTATAGAAGATTTGTAAAAGGTTATTCTCATCAAGCTGCACCTTTGACAGATCTTACAAAGAAAGGCGCTTTTCTTTGGACTAAGCAAGCACAAGAGGTTTTTGATAAGTTTAAACAAATCATGAGTTCGTGTCCAGTATTGGCACTTCCGGATTTCTCAAAACCTTTTGAATTACAATGTGATGCTTCAGGAGAAGGAGTTGGAGCTGTCCTAATGCAAGACAACCATCCTATTGTCTTCGAGAGTAGAAAGTTGAGAGGGGCAGAAAAAACTTACTCTATTTATGACAAAGAGATGCTTGCCATCATGCATGCTTTGTCTAAATTCCGTCAATACTTGGTGGGAAGTAAATTTGTTGTTAAGACTGATCAAAACAGTCTTAAACATTTTATGCGCCAAAAGGAATTGAATGAAAGGCAGCAAAAATGGGTAAGTAAACTCCAAGCATATGACTTTGACATTGAATACGTCAAAGGAAAAAATAATATAGTTGCTGATGCACTTTCTAGAAGGCCTCATTTGCAGTCAATTTGTGAGTTATCAGCAGATTGGAAAGAATTAATTGCTGCTGATTATGTTAAAAATCAGTTTGCAACCAGCTTGCTAGAAGGTCAATTGGTTGATGGAAGGTATAAGTTGGTTGATGGATTAATTTATTATAAAGATAGAATCTTTTTAGTACAAGAATCTAAGCTTAAGAAAAAGATTCTACAAGCTTTTCATGATGTTCCCCTTGCTGGTCATCAAGGGATTTTCAAGACTTACAAGCAGATTCGTGAACGATTCACTTGGAAAGGTTTGAAAGATGAAGTCTTGAATTACATTAGAGAGTGTCCTACTTGTCAAAGGAATAAAAATGAACACTCTTTTCCTGCTGGTTTACTTCAGCCCTTGCCTATTCCAAATCAGAAGTGGGAAAGTATTGCCATGGATTTTATCACGGGGTTGCCCAAGGTGCAAGGACGTGACTGTATATTTGTTGTGGTTGATAGACTAACGAAATTTGCTCATTTCTTTGCTGTTACCACTTCATTTACAGCAGCTCAAGTGGCTGAGTTGTTTTTTAGAGAGGTGTTCTGTTTGCATGGGTTGCCTAAAACAATTGTCAGTGATAGGGATAGCAAGTTCCTAAGTGTTTTTTGGCAGGAGATCTTCAGATTGAGTGGGACAGTGCTTACTCCAAGCACAAGTTATCACCCACAAACAGATGGGCAATCAGAAATTGTTAACAAGTGGTTAGAGGGCTACCTAAGGAACTATGTTTCAGGACAGCAGCGAGCTTGGATTAAATGGCTTCATTTAGGAGAGTATTGTTACAGCTCTTCTTATCACATGTCAATTAAGATGTCTCCTTTTAAGGCTCTTTATGGTTATGAGGCTACTAACTTTGTTGATCTAGTGTTTGGTGATAGTAGAGCCCCACAGGCTTTGGATATGTTGCAACAAAGCCAGGACATCTTGAAGACTCTTAAGGAAAATCTGCAACAAGCTCAGAATCAGCAGAAGTTATACGCTGATCAGCAGCGTGTGGAAAGGTCTTTTGAAGTTGGGGACATGGTCTATTTGAGGCTTCAGCCATATAGACAATCTTCTCTCAAGAAGAGTGGTGCAGAAAAGTTAAAGCCACGCTTTTATGGTCCTTTCAAAATCACCAAAAGGATTGGTGAAGTTGCTTATGAGTTGGAACTTCCAACTGAAAGCAAAATACATAATGTTTTTCATGTGTCTCGCCTCAAGAAGGCAATTGGACACAATGTGGTGGCTACATCAGAATTACCTCCATTGGATGAGGAAGGTCATTTAGTGTTGATTCCAGAAGAGATCCTTGACACTGGAGAACGTTCTTTGAGAAGAAGGACAATCAAAGAATATTTGGTGAGATGGAGGAATTTGCCTATTGAAGATGCTACGTGGGAAGGTGAACAGATTTTGTTGCATCCATCTTTGCAGTTGCTTGGGGACAAGCAATTTCGAGGAGGACGGACTGTAATGTCCCCTTCTCATCAGTGATCAGCATTGGCATTCTTCAGTCTATTCTGGAACTCGTAGACTGGAATGAGGTGGAAATTAGGGTTTCATGGGCTTGGCTTTTGTAGCATTTCATTTTATTTACTATTTTTAGTAAATGATAGTTGTGGCAGTATGCAGTTGATTGTCTTCAGTCATCACTTCAGTTGAGCATGTTATTGGTTGTTTCAATATCTTCCTCTCAAGCCTTAATGGTTGAAATTTACTAAGTATTGGCATAAGTGTTATATTTTTCAATTGACCACCCCTTGGCCTAAGGATACAACTTGTAAGTTGTTTTAAAAAAAGGGACTTGAAGGGTACGCCTTGTCATAAGGTGATATTAATATTTTATATTTTTGAATTTATGCTTGGAGGAAAGTGGACGCCACTTTATGAGGAATATATTTTTATGAAATTTGAAAATAAGGAGAATTCAAATGGTTGTCTTTTGGCGTGCCAATTGAGGAAGTTGAAGAGTTTCTCATTTCTTATAAAATGAAGACATGACTCCAGCATTGGATATCCATCAATTACATTACTGTTATGCTGTCAAAATGACTATGGACATTTTGCTATTGCTTCGAGGATGCTACCTCCTAGCCCCTTCCCAATTTCGTGTTTGAAATACAACACCTAGTTGGAATATTGCTGCTTCTCACATCAGACTAGCAGATTGAGCAACAAAGGTTGTGAATTTTGGAGAATTCTACAGTTTTGAAGTTCCTGGTTTTTACACAGCTGAAGCTGAGTTTTGTTCATAACTTCTGAAGTAAATTTTATTTTGTTCTGGGTACTTTGGCCATACTTTAGTTATCTGAGGGCGCCACCTTTCACAAAATTTGGGAATTTATTTCCAAGTATTAAATTTTATATTGCAAAATCGATTTTCTTCATGGGCCGTACCATTTGATGATGCCTTGGGATTCGTGCCAAATAAACTAGAGTATTTGGAGGCTGTTTCTGGAGTCTAACTTGGGCGCCATACTTGTAAGGTGCATTTGCAACTTGTTTCACGCCATTCGGAGAAGATTTGAGTGAGTTATGATATTTTCATTGATTCTCACAGTTGCAGATTGAAATTTCCAGTTTACTGTTTTTGCATCAGTTTGTTGAAGTTCTGATTTCTGACTTATTAGCAGCTGTTAGAGGGTTAAAATACCATTGCAAATCATCTCTTAATCTTTTGTATGAAGAATTCTATATTGCCTATGTAATTTGCAGTTTATTCCACATTGTACAAACTGTAAACAGTAGTACTGTTCCAGTTTAATTGACTGCAATTTCTTTCTGTTTCTTCTCACATAAGTCCCCTGGATGGTTTACCGCCAGTGAGGTTAATTTGATTGTAATATCTCATACCCACTCATAGTGGTGAATCCCCACAGCATTGTGGATGCCCGCCGCAGCGGATGAATTGCTTATTTTGTAATCTTTTCCCCCCACTGTTTGGTGGTAGCGTGGAATTGTTTTCTCATGGCTGGTTATCCGCCTAATAGTTCATAATTTCAATTTCTTAGACTCCGTCATATGTTAGCACCTCGCCCTCAGTGGGATCTTGAGTGCACATTCTTGACGTTGAGTAGTTCTTCTATTCAAGTTCAGCTTCTTCAGTTCAAGTTTATTATCTTCCATTCAAGTTCAGATTTGTAATTGAGGCTAACGCTAATCCAATCATCTATTGCTGGTTATTTGTGATTCTTTCTTCGAAAAAATTGGTTAGCATATTTGGATTCAATGCATTCCTCTGATCAGCAAATAAAGAAACCTCCTGTATACTTGGAGAATGTGTCTCCAATGGCGTGGGTGACTGAACTACAACTCGTGGAGGCTCTGGCTGAATGGGCTCTTGCCGAACTGGCTCTTTCCTTCTGGATTCTGAACCTCATGTGATTTGCTTCTTCCTGCCGGTGGTGGGTGTCCTGTGATCTCCCATCAAATTGTAAGTCAAAGCAATTGACCTACTCTTCAACCTGTTCACACACCTATCAACCCATGCTCTGGTAAATGTCAGGACCGGAATAGAAAGTGTGTCCAAGTCAGCAACCTCTGGTTCTGACCAATCTGGGAGCGGAAGTGGAGTATCTCTCACTGCTGCATAATCTGGATGGACAACGTCCATATCCTCATTCACCTGGCCTGGAACCGGAACAACTTCGCACTCCCTGATCAAGGTAATCGGCAACCAAGAGAACATCCTTTTCATGACTTCAATCTCATCTGATGCATCAGCCCAATAATCCTCAATATTTGCTTTGTGCTTAAACTCCTCTGACAGTACCCATTTGATGTTATTGTGTGGATCATAGTGTTGTCGGCTAGTGTGGTAGGAAAAGTGATAAAATTGAAGCTCACTCTCAGCCTCTCTAGCTGCCTGTAATGAAGGACACACTTCATCCGAGTTGCCTATGACAATCGGGAAGTCAACACCTCCCTTCTTCTTCTTCTTTTGAATTTTATCGTAGGCAACCAATTGCCTAGATATCTCTAGCATTAAAATTCTATCGGTTGGGTACTTAGGCAGCCTATAAGGATACAATGAAAAACCTTGCATCCTTATGTAAGAAAACTTTGGAAACTGTATAAACCAGCACCCATACCTTTCAATCAATTCCTGGGCCTCCCTCGAGATTCTGTGATGCATCTTCTCCTGAAGCAATCTCGTAATGTGCATGGTGAAGGCGTCATTGACACGCTTGTGATGAGTAGTGCTTGCCAAATGCAACTGCGGACAAGGCTCATGTATTTTAAACTGGTAAGAGCCACAACCAATAGGCTCTTTGTATGAAATCCCTCTGTACTTCGTCATACGAGCCAGCATGTAGATGATGTAAGAGTTCATATAAAATGTCTTCTTCCTTCTCAGGCTCAGTAGCTGCTCGTGCAAATTGTCACTGATCATCACAGCCCAGTTGACGTAATCTTTTCCTTCCAGCACGAGGTTGATGTAGTAAAACATCCATGGCTCGAAAATAAAGGACTGTGGGCAACCACCAACTCTGCTCAGCATCATAATGAGGTCACAATACTCTTGTTTCAAGTCATCTGCAATAATTTGTTTCAGCAGCTTCGTACGAGAAGGCTTAGGATTACTCATCCAGTGGGTGTTAATTGTCTCCATGCATCTCTTGAATGCGGAAGTGTACATTCGCTCAGCTCGCTCTCTGGATTTGTAAACCATGTTCCTGTGCACCGGGATCCCGAAAGCTTCACCAATGGCTGAAGGAGTAAGATTAGCTAGCACTTGGCCATCTGGTGACATGATCGATCTGTGATCCTTCTCATAATAATTGGCGCACTCCATCATCAGCTCCGAACACTGAATGGCTGGTGGGAAACCAGCAGCTGCATATAATCCGCTTCAAACAATATTGTGCGAAGTGGTCGAAGGTCGATGACTTCCAATCCCCAACATTCTGTTTTTGAAGGCCTCTAGGTTGATGGAGCCCAAGTTGGTGTCAGTCAGCTTGCCCAACTTTGAAATGAACTTTGACTCCGGCATGAATGTTTTGCTTAGTTTCTTGATCACAGCCTGTCTGGATGCACCATTGTTATCTTTGCCAGTCGCCCTTGCCTCAGCCATCTGCAACACAACAAACATTCATCAGCAAATTAATTTATAAAATAAGTAAGACATTGTGTAGGGGCTGCAGTCGACTTCAAGAACTTGAGAAGCTGCAATAACTTTTTCTATTCGCAAACCTCAGCTTCTTCTCCAATAAATTCGAGCTTCAATACTTAGAAACAGATTTCCAAGCTTCAAATCAGCAAGCTCACACCTTCAGCAAATTTCAAACAGCAAATTGAACTTTTGGAAATTCGCACTTCACACCAGCAATCAGCAACTTCAAATTCGTACTTCCTCAAATCAGCAAATTCGCACTTTTAAGCTCTCAGCAATATCTTTCTTAAATTGAAATTTCTCCACTTGCATTGGCGACTTCAAACCTCAGCAACAAATCAAGCTTCAGCAATCAACTCCAGCAAATTCGCACCTCTTAAACTCTTTGAAATTCCTCACTTCAAGGCGTCCTTCATAGCACTGGCAACTTCAAATCTCAGCAACAAATCAAGCTCCAGCAATCAGCAAGTGCGCCCCTCCAAAAAGTTTCAGCCTTCAGCAACTTTAAACTTCAGCAATAAGTTCGAACTCCAGCAAACTCCTCTTTGAAATTCGAATTTCTCCACTTCAGATTTTGGAACTCAATAACCAACTCAAGTCGTCCTTCTCAGCTTCACTTCAGCAACACCTCAGCCTTAGCAAAATTCGAACTCCTCAAGCTTCAGCAATACTTAGCAACAATCTTCAGAGCAAATTCGCACTTCCCCAGCTGTGAAAAACAAGTGAGAAACTTCTCAATTTTATAGCCAAAAATCGAATTCTAGAAGGAGCCAATTATAGCCAGTACATTTAATTTCCACTACTCCACTTCAAGAATTCGAATTTTCCCTCTCTGGTATTTCTGACACTTGTTTCTCGACGTCAGGAATCTTGTTCTTCTAGAAGTTCAACTTTGACTGGCATCTTTTAATTTACTTTCGAAAAATTTAATTTAAATTCATCCTTTTAATTCACCAGCCGGAGCTCTGTCACTTGAATTCGAATTTAACTTCTCCTCAGCTCTGGAAAATTCATTTGTGAAGAACTGGATTAAAATCATCTAGGCAACTCATTTCGAATTCATCGTTTGAATCATTTTCCTTTCAAAAGTCGTTTTTTTCAAATTTGCCTTAGAAGATTTTAAAATTTCCCTTAGGAAAATCTCACAATTTGAGCACTGATTAAATTCTTCACTGAAAAAGTGCTGGCGAAGTGCGGAAGACATGGAAATCCATCTATCATCACAAATGTCCAGTACCCAGAAGAAAATTTTCTCCAGAACACTTCGAATCCATGGGTACCCAACGAACGGGTTCATTTAATTTTTTAAATTTTGAACCTTAGAAAAATATTATTCCATCAATTCAAATCCGTTCTTCATTTCCGTGAACATCTTGTTGCTCAGACTTGGGAAGTTTCAAATCATCTTGCATTGTTATCATCTGACTTCATCATCGTGAAGTTTGTTCGGGCTTCAGGAAAATTTATTCACCTTGAGTTCTAGGCGTATTTTCTAAGGAAGAAAATATTTTGCCTTAGAAGAAATTTTAAATCATCTTGAAAATTTTTGAAAATTTGCCTTAGAAAATTTTATTCGTTCACCAGTGGTGGAAACTTCATCAACTTCACTTAGAAAAAATTTTATTCATGGAGGTGCCTATTTTATTTCTCACTCACCACTTTGCGTTTTACTTCACACTTTAAAGGCATTTTTATTTAAAGTTCCAACACCTTAGAAGAAATTCTCATCACTTCATCTTATATTTCACTTCACCACCCTAGGCGCATAGCACACTTGAGGAAAATCAAAAATCACGCCTAGCATTTTATTTCCCCCTTCACACGCCTTGGAAAAATAATTCTCTAACACCTACCACCTTGGGTGCATATAGCACTTGAAGAGGAAATTCAAAATCACGCCTAGCATTTACCCTTCTTTCACCACGCCTTGAAGTATTTTTAACACCTTTTACCACATTTACCACCCTTCATTCACTTTTACACCTTCAACTTGGGCGCATTTGAGCTAGGCAAGAGGATGACTCTTCAACTTCTCCATTTTTGTCCTCACATGCATGCTTTTGGGCGCATTTGAGCCTAGGAGGAGGATGGGCGCATTTAGGCATGTATGGTGGATGAAATTCGTTGACTTGTTGACCCCTTTTGAACTTGGGCGCATTTTAGCCTTGATGAAGGATGAAACTTATAACCACGCCTAGCTTGTGACCCTTCATCTTCCTTGTTTTGTCTTGACATGGCTTGTTTTGGGCGCATTTCTACCTAGCTGGAGGATTAAAAATGTTGACCACTTCGACTTACTTTTCTTTTGGGTGCATTTCACCCCTTGAGAAGGATGGGCGCATTTGGATGGGTGAGGAGGACGAGTTCAACACTTAGAAAATTTTCTAACTTTCATCAGCTTCCCTTTGGCGCATTTTGGCCTAGCTACAGGATGAGAATTGTTGACTTTTTTGACTTTCCAAGCATGGGCACATTTTGGCCTAGGAGGTGGACGAAGTCTTCATGCTTAGGAATTTTCATTGCATCTTCATCAACTTGGGCGCATTTTGCCATGGCTGCAGGATGAAGTTCTAGACTTAGAATTTTTTTCCTCGTTTTCGCCAGTTTATCCATGCCCTGCTATTTATAGTAAGCCTTCTGAATTTTGCATCTCTGAAGCTCAAAACGATTTGAAATTTCAAACACTGCATCCTCACGACCTTGTTGTCTTGTCAACACTGCCATTTTTAGTTGGCCTGCTATTTTTAGCTCATTTCTGAAGATGATTTGCTATAAATAGCAACTGCTTGCTTCTGATAGCTCCACTGCTCCGATTAACTTGAAATTTGAATGGCGTGTTCCTCACCATGTGACCTTACTGCTGATGTCGGCGTATGCACCTGACTTGCTATTTTTAGCCTGTTTCCAAATTGACTTACTATAAATAGTAAGTGCTCCGTTTGACTTCAAATTTTACCAGTAGATAGCCTGAAGGATGCTGATCGTGGTGGTTTACACCGGTTTTCAAATTTTTTGACTTTTTACCCCTCTTTTCAGGTTCTGAAGTTGGAAACCCTAATTTGCTCTACATGCATATCAAATGATATCTGTTTGTCCTCATTTCTGATGCATTGCGATCAGCTCATGATTTTGAACTGTTGGGAGGCGGCTGCCGGGACGCACCTGCTAAAAATAGTAAGTTCCTTACTGAGTGATTATCTCTATTTGCATGTCACACCACTGCGAAGCTCTCGAAAAACCCTCAAGGAATCATCCAACATGCAAAAGAAACCCTGACATGCAAACCCTAAAAATAGCCTCGGAAGACTGAATTCTGAAAGTTGTCGTCTCGTTTTGCATGTTATACTGTCGCGAAGGTCTCAAAAAACCCAGAAGGAATATCCAGACATGCAAAGGAAAACTTTGCATTTAAGCCCTGAACTTTGTCTCGGAAGTTGGACTGCTAAAAATAGAAAGTTGCCTGTTTTCGCTCAAATTTTGCACGCGAGCAGCCTGATGTGCTCTGAACGGGGTGTGACTGTCGGAATCTCAGAAATGTTGATGAATTGCCTGCAATTGCACACTTACTAAAAATAGTAAGTACCTCAGAATCTGATGAAAATTTGTTGAGAGCTTGCTGGGAGCATGCAAACATCAATGTTAAGCTCAATTTTCAATTTATTTACTTCGTTCGACCTCGGACTGACCAGGAAAGGTGAAACCCTAATTTTCAGACTTGGTCAATTTTACGCTTAAGCTCAGAGACAGGCACAATCCTCGAAAGCAGACATCAGAAAAGAGACAGAGAAGGAGAGAGAGAAAAAACCCAAGCCAAAAGACCAGAATGGAGAAAGAATTAGGGGGTCCCCATTTTGAATGGGGTGATGTGTGAAAAGGTCACAACAGAACCATGGACAAGGTTAGAAATATAAAGCCTAAGTTGCTGCATTTCAGCCTTGAGGGCCGCTTTGTCTTCCCCATCCTTGAGCACTCTTTCTTGAAGGTTTTCAGACACAACTCTGAACAAAATGACATCCGTATGTCTAGTATTTCTACCTAGATTAGCCTTGACCATCACGAAGTCATCCATATTCACCTCATCCCTGTTCTTATCTATGGGAGGTATGGCAGTCTCCATAACCATCTCACCATCAGGATTCCTATCAAAGTGAACTTGCTTCTTTGCTTTCTTCTTAGGAGGTTCCTGATAGATGTTGTCAAGATCATCAAAATTTACCTGATATGAAGGTCTTCTTCTCTCCCTTCCCAAGGAGCTCTCAAGCCAAGACACGGTAGTATCTTTACTAACTTCCTTGGGAGGTACAATTGCAATTTCTTCATCTTCTTCAATATCCAGGTCGATGTGAATCGGTGAAGACTCTGTCAAAGGTACAAAAACATGTGTTAAAGGCGACTCCTCTGCTTTTTTCTGAGGTACGGGCTCGTTAGGAGGAGCTTCTATTACAACTGAAGGTTGCTCCTGTATGACTATTCCTGAGAAGTCTAACCTTCTTCTTACATTTTTTATTTGATCTACTACCTTTGACGCCTTCTTGAGACTGACTTATGCCCTTCCCTTTCGACTATGCTCTGGAAGAAGAGGGAAGTGTCCTTGGCGGCTCTGCTATTGGAATGGAGTTTTTCCTCTTAAGGATTAGGAAAACCTTTCTATGCTCAAGGACTTGTCTTGTCCCGTCTTCAATTGAGAGGGACTCTTTATTAGCCCAATTGACTTGAGGAAGGGGCTTATCTTCAATTCGCTTCTGAGCATACATTGGGAGAAGCACATCCTCATCATCATCTAATAACCCTTCAATGTCTTCTAATAAGCAGTCTTTCATCTGGTGAAAGTGAGCCTGTTGTAACTACGCCTCCGCACCTCGAACTCATGTATGCAATTGGCCCAAAAGTCTTCGAAAGCGGGTAAATGAGCATAGTTTTTCTCAAGTCGGCCAGCGTAGATGCCATGAGGGTCATAAGATCGTTTCTCATTGTAAGGCTTGAGACCAAATTCATCTAACTCATTCCCCATGGTTTTAGCATCTGCTGTTGTTCTGCATGTATAAATTCCCAACCCCAATGGAAAACCGAGGGCTGGTTTCTTTTTGTTCCTCAAGACTGTGTGGACCTCACGTGCCTGCCTTAAGAATTGCATGAAGACGACCTCGTCTGACGGGTACCTTGGTAACATGAGTGGGGCACCTGAAAAGCCATAGACTCCAAGATAGGTGAAAGTAGGAAATTGTATGAACCAATCAGCCCACTCCGCCATCGCTGCCCTGGCGACTGAAGAGATACGGACGTGCAATTCATTGTCTAGGTCCCGCACTGTGTACATCAAGAAAGCGTGGAGTCAAACCGGATGAACTTCCTTTAGGCTTTTTCCTTTTCAATAATGGCATATATTTAAAAATAGACAAGATCTTGAGGAAATATATCACAAATTTCATTTTCATTCCCAAAATAAGAATGGAAGCATGGTAAAATCAACCATAGAGTCCATTGAACCAAAGCTGAGTTGTGTGAGTAGTTTGCTTCAAGTGTGTGTGTGGTCAGCCTACATTGGAGAAATTGGAACTTCTTTTCATTATAGGTTTAAAGAGCATGGTTTTGATATCATATCTAGATCTTGGCTCTAGTAGAACATGTGCATATGACATCTCATGGAATTTGTACACTCAAAGCTAAAATTGGTCAAGGTGGAATATTATTTGTAAAACAAACTAAGGGGGGGCTATTGAGATTGTTAAGCATCCCAATACTCTCAATAAGTAACAATAACTCGAGCTTAGTGACTCCTAGAAGCCTATCATTCACATGCTTAAGCTTCATAATGAAAGTGATTAAGTAGAATTTAAAAATAATTAATCTTTGTTGAGATTTGTTCAATCATGTTGACTAAAATTTAGTGATTAGCTACTATGTATTGATCTCTTCATCACTTAGTACCTCATGCTCTTTAAGTATCCCATGTTTGCATTTTTATCATACATCCTAAGGATGGACCACAAAGTGTGACTTGAAATGTTGATTCTCTAATTTCCTATCACAATTTCTATAGAATATTGATCTTTAAAATTATGGATTGTGGAAGCTTGAAGTCTTCAAAAATTAGAAGTTTTTGGTTGATATCTTATCAATTTCTTTTATTACATTAAGTACCTAGATTGAACCTATAACTCTTGGTTTGTGGTTCAACTTAAGATAATTTATTGATCTTTTCATTTAGACATTTCTCTATTTTCACATTACATCTAAATTCTGTTGTAATAGATATGAGAATTCATTCTTGGCATCTTCTTCTAATTATTTCAATGTTTAAAGACAAGGACTTTTTTCTTATAGAAAAAGGGAACATTATTTTCCTTCTATTAAGACCTCTGTTCTCTTGATATGTATCTTACACTTATAAGATTCATTGGATGGATAACTTGTGAACCACTCATTTCCCAACATAGTAGCCGCTAAGTTGGCTTGAGCATTAGTTTTGAGCTGTTGTTTTAATCCACAAGGTTCAATGAATCCTAAATACATTGAAATCACTTAGTGCATACTGCATACTTATGTATTTTGACCCAAGAAAAAAATTCATTCATCTGGGAATATTAACTTGAAAAACTTTTCATTCTTATTTGTTAGAAATGGGGATTTTATTTCAATGGGGGATAGTATGTTATGAATTGCATTGTAAGTAGCACCGGTTATTGCTGATAGTGATAAATTGGTGTATGCACTCATGTCATTCCTCCATGTGACGGTGTGCTATTGAACCATCTAATGTTGTCCAATTCTGACAGAGAGGTAATGCAGATTCTATGGATGTGCTAGTTGAGAAGGTACAAGATACTTTGACTGGTAAAATGAGAGTTTTTGAGGAGCCACCTAAAATAAAAGTGTCTAAATCCCCAGCATTTGCACTCTACGCACTACATTATCTAAAGGTAAATAAAATGATCTTTTAAGATGATATGTGGAATATTGATTCCTCTTTCTTGAAAATGTTTATTTTTTCCATAATAGTAGTTAAATATGAAAGTAATGATCTGTTCATGTAAAATGGTTTTGGCATGCATCTTGTTTTGATAAAGTCTAATTTAGAAATGTTACACCTGTTTGACATCCACTAACAGGGGAACAGTTGCAATAATCCTAGGAGAGAGCAAAACATAGATGTTTGTTAATACATTATGAATAGACTCAAATTGTAAAAACATGTTTCACTGTATTAAGGAAAATAATAGGTAGTCTTCTTCTGGCAAAGAGAGCCAATCACTTCTTATGAGAACACTTGTAATCATTTGTAAATGTTCAGTCAATATCTATTAGTAGTACATATCGGTCCATTGTAACTTATAGTAGGAAAATTAGTTCATTCTAACGACAACACACTTTCAAAATAAGTGCAAGGATTGGGTTCCAAAAATTAAAAGCAATAATGAAGATATAACATTGTAAATGGCCATGACATCTCTAGAGATGTTGTTTATATCAAGTCTAAATGATCTCTAACAAGATATGAAAGGCATGTGAATATTAAAAACACTATTATAGGAATGGGCAAGAAAAGATTATTTTCTATAGGTGTATGAGATGAGTTAGAGAAAAAGTGAGCCATGAAAATTTTGTACCTTGTGATCATTCAATCTTAACTTCCATTGCCAAAAGAAAAACTTAAGATGTTAGATGAATAAAATTAGAAATTTCGTGAACTTTGTCTACTTAACATTTGGGATTTAAAGTTAGCTTATTCTTGAGTAGCTCTTTTGCCACTTTTACTGACTGAAGCTTTTTTATCTGTACCAAGCTTCTATCACTCATCTAAGATCTAAGATTAGTAGCTGTTGCTTGCTTGTTGAAATTCAAAAAGGATGACAGTTTCATCTAAAAGTTAAGAAAAGAGAGAAGGGACTGGTGAAAGTAGAAATCTTCTGATAATATTTTGTCTAATGATATTCAGTTAGACCATAAGTACTCTAGACTTTGTTTTAGCCTGAAATGAGGAAAGGATCAAAGCCCCGTTGTGATCAAGTTGGAATGTTAGACTTTGTTTTTAACTCTTAAGTCTTCAATCCAAATCAAATTTCTCTCCTTATCCTGATGATGGATCACTGTGTGTGATCCAAAATGTCGATGCAAAAAATATACACAGTTGAAGCGAAAAGTATTTACAATCAAGTTGGTATGTTTTTGGATTAGTTCTATGAATCTAAGAGGAGTCCATTTGCAGCATTTAGGGGATAGATCGATTCAATTTCTAAAGTAGATCAGCAAAGGAAAAATGGGATTATATTATGGTATATTCACAAGATGAACTTGAAGGGAAGACTGGTAAGAGCGTTGGTAGTCGAGTGATTTCTGCATCATTTTTGAAAATGACTCTACTTTAAAATGCAAGAGTCCATTGATTAGGATCATGCCAGTAGTTGCCACATATTTTAGAAATCCCATATCAATCTTCAGAACTACTAAATATTTTCATTCTAGTTATTACATCATGTGAAAGTCATGGAACGTTAAGAATTTTCCACAAGAAAGATGGTTGAATGAGATTCATAATGTTGTCATACAATTTAGAATTGTAGAGCTCTGAACCTTGGATTCTTTCCAGTCAGGTTATACTGTTTGTAGTATTTTTTTTCTCTAATTCTCTGTGAATTTTTGATAAATGGAAAGTGTATGTATAAAAGAGTGGAGAAAAAAGATTCTAATGGCCAAGTCCTTTGCACAAAAACTCACAAAAAAGAACTTTGGCAAGATGACCAAGTAGCATTGAAACCAAAAGAAACCATTACATCCTTATCCTTTGACAAAAAGCAAACATTATACTTTTTCCTGGCTAAAACTGAAAAGTGGAATAGTATAGAAGCATAAGCACAATGTTTTCCATTGGAACGAAATTACCCCTATCCAATTGTTCTTTAATTAGATGCAATATTAAGAGTTTTTTCTAGCATTTTTTCCTAGGAGACAAGCCCACCACCACCAATAATTCCTTATCTATAACGGATGCCATCTTGGATTCTCAAGGCAAAACATTGATTATTTCCTATGGTTCTCTTGATTTCTTGATGTACTTTCATGTATATATTGGGTTGCACATATTCCTACTTTTCATAAATAACTGTCTTTTTCATTAAACATTTCATTTGCATTGCAGTATAATCATCTTGATTATTGGATTCATTTGCTTCTATTTTGTTTCTTTGTTTTGCTTACACAATTGTTTGCAATTAAGTTTTTTGCGCATTAGATTTATAATCAAATCTCAATTATTCCCTATATCTCTCTCCTTTTGAGTATTAAATGTACAAAATTGAGAATGAATTCCCAGTTCAGTTCTCTTTGATGCATTGGCTGTTTTATTTGTGCAGAGAATCCATGATGTAGATTTTCTTCTAATATTTTACCTTCATACAGTTTATATTTATTATTATCTCAATTTGATTAATTTTTATATAACCTCTTCCATAAAACTATAGCCTAACTATTATCATTGACCATTTTCTTAATTTTTTTTAAATTTTTTTATGTATCTGAATTTAACAATTCCATTTCTCTGCATCTACTAAATCTTGGCAGTGATTTTGCTCCAAATTTATGGTTTCCAATCCACTTCAAAAAATCCTTTTTACCAGTTCCTCGAGTGTTTCTAGTACATTTTATCTTTCTCTTTTAGTGATTGCTTTCTCAAAAATCCAAATGGTGCACAAAAATGATGCAACATCATTTTTATTTCTTGTTCAAACAAGAATAAGGGACAAGAGATATAGTTCTTCTTTGTAAAGATGTATTTAATGCCCAAATTTTACTAAGGACATTAGCATGTTAAAACGCATTGAAAAAAATTTCGCATTAAAAGATGCAGCACAAGCAATGTTGCAATGTACTCACACACATAAGTGTTGTCATCTTGAGGAAAATACTAGCACAAACACATAAAACAATGGAAGATTACAATAAGGAAGACGCACCAATGATTTATTTCATCATTAGGCTCCTTTACTGTATTCAATTACTCATTACAATTTTACAAGTGTAAGAAAGAGGTTAGGCACATTAATCCTAAATTCTACTCATTCAATTTTCAATGAGAGAGAGAGAGAGAGAACAACTCCATATAATATCTCATTCATTCTCACCATTAAAACACATAGAGAGAGGAGAATGTTGGTGGTAGATTTTCAGCTACAAAATTTCAGTTCTTGTGGGAAGGGGGATGAGGATGAGTCCTTATGTTTGTAGAAAAATGCTAACATTGAATCACCCAGGAACTTAGCACCACTTCCCAAATACAACAAAAATAAAAAATGTTTATGTCTTGTGCTTGCAAATTTTGTTGCTACCTAAGAAGCTCCAATAGATCGGGAATGAAATATACCGAACCAATTTTTTCAATTTTTCAATTACAACGAGCAGAGCAATACACAATCGTTAGGGTTAGCACTTAAACCAAACGTTGCGGAATTCAACTCTAACCAAGAATGTACACTAGGATCCCGAGTTGGGCAAGGTGTGAACATATGGTCAGAGGATCTCAATGCAATGCTGATAAAGGAACTCTAACCAAGAATGCGCCGGATGACGACGAGCATATGGTCAGAGGGTCTCAATGCAATGCTGATACAAAGAACTCTAACCAAGAATGCGTCGGAGAACGACGAGCATATGGTCAAAGGATCTCTACCACTACAAACTGCAACTGAAAGTAACTCAACACCAAGTATGTGCTACCCAATTCCAGAATGGAAATGAGGCGACCATATGGCGGAGGTATAAGAAATACAAATGCAACTTCAGAATGTAAAGTAGGTGGCAAGCCAGCCTCTTCCACTTATCCAGTGGGAAATACAGTAAATGAAAGAGCAGAAGATAGAATGCTGACAGTACTACTGTTCAGCTTACAATATTTAGAGATTGCCTGCCAATAATCATAGAATAAAGAAAGACTAATGATGCTGCAATGAGTAAAGAGTCTTTCCAAAGATCTCAATGACTTCCCACCCAAACCCAACTCAAATGACTGATATTATGCAAACTGATAAGACTGATCAGCAACTTGAAAGACAGAACCAACAACATAGAACCCTACAAAAATGCTCATATCTCACTCACCTCTCAACCAAATGACCTCAAATTTGATGCAATGCACTCCTATGACAAGGGCGACCAAGCTGCATACCAAAGACCACACTTAAACCCACATATTTATTTAGCATGCTTCCCAATGCACTTCGAAGAGGGGCGGCTTGGCAAGAAGGGCGAATTTCTTTTATAAAATCAAGTTCTTCATAATAAAATCTGCAAATTGGCACAAAGGGGCGCCCAACATAGCCAAAAGGAAATATGCAATACCAAGAACGAATATATTTTTATTTTCTGATTTATGAATGAAACTACAGATTCAGCCTTGTTATCAACAACTCTAGAAAATGACATAAAATGCAATAAACTGAACTACAAGCAAAACTCAAGCTACAATGCAAACCTCACTACAAAATCCCTCAACAATAAGCAAACTTCTCCACTAGGTGCTATCTCTCAAGCACGAAGTTGAGCCAAGGTTAGGAGGCATTCATTCCTCAAAGCAGTCCAGCAACCATTTTGGCAGCATAACATTACTCAAGATATCAGATCCCCAAATGAAGATCCAAGACTTCCTTTTATAATCTTGTGAAGACCCCTCCAGAAGCTTCTAGAAACCCTAATTCTTTTCCCTCCAAGAAATGGCGTCACTTTTCTTCAAGGCTTCATTTTCGACTTTTTAATGAAATTCATCTCTTCAAGATAGGCGTCCAACTTAAAGCTTCAATTTTGACCTTAATAAATATAAAATTACCTCAATGAGGCGCCACCCCTTAAAGACCACCTTTTTAACACAACATTAAGTTATGAGATTAGGCCAAGGGGGTATTATAACATTTAAAATATAACATTGTTTAAATGAAATGAACTTATCACTCCAAAAATGCATCCCAAGGCCAAAATTGAATGTAATGTCCCCATTTTCCGAGCATCAGAGTTCGCAAGGATTAGCCTATCAATTGACCCTCGTAGGCTAACACTGATAGTTAGAGGGTCCTTTGTGGTAGTAATCAGGGTGTTTTTCTCCTTCAGAGCTCAATATGGGTTCAATTTGGCCTTTGTTTGACTTAGTTCTTCATACTTACTATTTATAGTAAGTCACCATTTTAGGGGAGTCAGGGTTACTAAATTTAGTAAGGCACCTGAACAGGTCTCAGATGCAGTGTTGACCTCTTATGTGGTTGGATGGGCAAAATATTAAATGATTAATGATTAATTATCATTAAAGGTACTTTAATGATAATTAAATATTATAAAGTTAAATTATAAATTAAAAGTGTCCTTTATTTCCGATGAGGCCATGACCCTCAATTTAAATCACTTAAAGTACATTTTTATATTATTATTTTGGACACCCAAGGTCAAAGAGATATTATAAAGTTTTATTAAAAACCTAAAGTGGATTTCAAAAGAGGATTAAAAGCAGCTTAAGAGGTCGACCTTCTTGAGGAATTATAAAAGGGCATCAAAGGCATTCGAATTCATTATGTTTTGAGAATATTAAATCGTGTCTTTGGAGTTCGTGCTTGGAGAGGAAA
>VDFB02044395.1:63842-81600 GCA_007258455.2 Sequoia sempervirens | reverse complement strand
CTAGCAGGAGATTACCATAGAAGAATGTCCCACAGTGCCAAGGCGGTAGTGAAGGGTTTCGGGTATTGGTTCATGTAGTTCCCTAAATTCACATACATAAAAGAAAAAGGATTATTGGGGTTCCCATACAAGCTTCCCTGATACCCCAATGATAGGATCATATTGTTGGAAATTACTCAGCAGTTACAGACTGCCAACACTCTATTGCACAACAAGTATCATTTCGGGGTCCCATACCCCATAACATTTGGACAAGGGATGTATTCCTGCCCTGTTTCCCCATGCATGAGATACTATGAGAAGGAGCTTGTAGAATACAACCTAGATATACACATGGATATAGGAGGCTTGGATCCTCTCAAAAAATTAAAGAAGTAGGTTGGCAGGCAATATGCCCATAGGACACACATAGAATATTTCTAGGCTAACTGCAATGATGACCACGAGGTTCAGAGGTAGCATTACATGAGGATAACTTCCAAATTCATGAAGACTATCAACCTATACCCAGTCCCAGATCAAATTGTCAAAGATGACAATGTTCTCGATGAAAGGTATAATGCTCTAATCAACGTGTTGTTGCTCGTGATTGATTGGGTTGAGCCAGAGGTTACAGACTTAAACATTGTTACTCACCCAATGAAACAAAGAACCAGGGAATGGCTAGATGATCAAATATCCCAACTATAGGAACAAGGCACAAAGTTGACCTATGGGGAGCTTGAGGATGATATAGAAAGTGAAACAGAAAGTAGCACCACTGTAGGATCTTCAAGTGAGGCTCCTAATTCTTCGCTCGTTACAAGATCAAGGAAGAGGAGTTGTCAAGGGGTAGAGCCACGTAAGAAACCAAAGAGAATGGGAACCTTTGTTCCTGAAATGTCTTCTATCCAAGAAGAGGGGTCTCTACCCCAAGAAGAAGAAGAAGGAGAAGTTGAATGACCACAACCGCCACCACCCGTTTCCTTTGCATTCCCTTCCACGATGACCACTACACCATCCCCTTCCACTCCCCAATCACTACCCTTCTTGTCTCCCCACTGTGGAAATCTCTATCCACCTCACCTCCTCTTCTCTGACCACTCCCGTGGTTGTACTTGATTCCTCTTCTTCCATCACTTCCCCACTATCATCTTCTTTGCTTCCACCTCCATTGCTAACTATTTCCACTCTGTCACCTTCTCTAGGTCCACAGCCTCCATGGAACCTCTTACATTGCTTGACACTTTTGCTTCATATTTTCAAAATGTTCCACCTCAATTCTCTAAGGTTATTCTAAACCCTCAGGTCAAAATTCTTATGGCCCAACTTGTTGTTTCCTTGCCTCTCCCTCCACCTCCTACTAAGCCACCTAATATGGAGGTGACCATGCAGATCTCTAAAGAAATGGAGAGGCTAAGCACGAAGCAAGCCAAAGAAGCAATAATATATATCATTGAGGAACTTGAGGACTTAGATCATGAGGACTACTTCAAGCATCTTGAGGGAGGAATAAGGATTGATTTGGACGAAGTATCTTGTAATGAATAAGGGAAACAAACTCCCAAGGGTGGGGATGCAAGTAAGTTTGATGCTTACTACGATGTTGAAACTTCAAATTAGGAACCTAAAGGAGAGAAACCCTTGGAACATAAGGATGAAGAAGCAGTCCTAGAGGAGCATCATTCTGAGGAAGGGAAAATAGATATAGAAATTGATAAGGAGAAAATTGATGAGCTCCCAAGAACTGGCCAAGACAAGGGCATGTAGCGTGAAGAGATACCTCGTGAAGGAGAACAAGGTGAAGAAAATGAAAAACAGAAGAATGTTGATCTTGAAAAGGATGTTGAAGTTGAACATGAAGAAGACAAAGAGGAAACATGAGAAGAAAATATTAATGAAGAAAATATAGAATTTGTTGATCCTAATAAGGGAAAGGAAATATTGCAAGAAGAGGAGTAGAGAAAAAAAGAGGAAAATATTGAAGAGACTCCCATGCATGAAGAGAATGAGCCCTCAAAGGATCAGGAGGAAGGGGACAATAATGAATTCAACACTACATCCCCTTAGCATCAAATAGGAGTTCCTTCATGGATGAAACAGTAGCTAAAAAGAAAATCTCTAGTGCTCAGGGATCCCAAATCCCACGTAGAGGCAATATTGGCCAAGATGCAGGTGAAGAATAGAAAAGAAAAGAAGCTGAAGATTAGGTCACATACCACAATGGATACTATAGGTTCTAGAATATTACAAGTGGCCACTCCCACAACTGACAAAGATGTAGACATCATACAGGATCAGGACTATCAAATAAAAACCATCAATTTGGGCCCAACATCTAGAGCCTAGAAGATTGATGAATTCTAAGGGTCTGTCTCAATGAAGGAGTTGAAAGCGCAAGTGGTAGAATTGACTACCTATATATAACAATGGACAACATCTAGGGAAGAAGCTCCAATGGAATCGCCTGCACCTACCTTGCTATCAAAAGAAGAAGTAAACAAAATGGAGAAGATGAGGAATTGGACCAAGGCTACTTCTAACTAGTTAAAAAGAGTTATCGACATAGGTGACAAGGGCATCAACTGCGTAACCAAAATGCACGAATATCGGGTCTTGCAGAAGGAAGTAGAGCAGGCGATCGAGATCTATAAGGAGTTCCCTGAACTTTATAGGATCACGTAACCAAAGTTGGAGAGCATTCTCAAGCTCTCTCGAGAGATCTGGGAAAAGGAGTTGGTGCTATCAAAAGAGGACCACTAGCTGCCTGAAGCATGGTTGCTTAATTTTGAGTACAAAAGGGGAGTTTTGGAGAAGACCCTAGTTGAATCACTAGTACACAAATAGTAATATATGACTAAATAAACTTCTAAAAATTGCATATAAATGACTAACTTTACTCACGTGACTACTAGTGGTTTATTTGTAGTCATTTATAACACCACTAAATTTATGACTAAACAATTTTAATCATTTATTTAGTCATTAATTTGGTCATTGATTTGGTCATTGATTTAGTCATTGATTTAGTCATTTATTTAGTCATTTATTTAGTCATTAATTTTAGTCATGTGACTATTTTAGTGGTTTATTTGTAGTCATTTATAACACCACTAAATTTATAAATAAACTATTTTAGTCATTTATTTAGTCATTTGGTCATTAGTTTAATTAGATTAATTGGTCCATTTATTTAGTCATGGTATTGATTTGTTTAGTCATATATTTAGTCATTAATTTAATCATTAATTTTTTGTTAGCGGTTATTTATTTAGTGTTAGTCATTTATTTAGTCATTCGTTAGTCATATATTTAGTCATTAATTTAGTCATATATTTGAGTCATATATTTGAGTCATATATTTAATCATTAATTTAGTTATTAATTTAGTCATTACTTTAGTCATTACTTTTAGTCATTAAAAATCAAATATAACTTAATTAATCCTCACAAATTTATGCATATAAACTTCAAGTATCATGGATATTCAAATGTTGAAGAAGCACCATGAAATGAAGACTAAAATGTTTAAACAAATATGATTTATCATATACAAATTCAAGCGATTAAAAAATCAAAAGGAGCCACAACACAATATTTATGAGTGGAGAAAAAACCTCTCTAAAAATTTACTTCATTAAGCCTCGTTGGAAAATCAAAATCTCATTGGTTACATTCAATGTCTCAATGATATTGTACAACTTATAGACACTATATAAACATAATACTCCTATTTTCATATACTTATACTATTTTCCCATTAATTGTAGTCCTTTTGGAAGGGCAATAACCTCCTATAGGGGATTGACCCATTTAATCCCCTTGCAAATCCATAGCTTTCCCACTGCTATTGGTTTCAGCTCCTCCAAAATCTTCCTCGCTGGTATTCATGACCTTTCACTTCTTCAATTTGGAGTTGTAGCCTGAAAATAAGGTTTCAAAATTTGCACATCAAAAACTTAGAAAAGTCAAATGTCACAGGCATACAAAATTCAAGCATTTTCTTTTCCTTTTCCAACTATATATGGCAGCCTAAACTTAGGTTATAGATATGAAAATGTGAATGTATCAGTGGAATGTAACATCCATCAAAAGCATATTTAGTAGATTTTTTATTAGGTATTGTAGTTGCAAGTTCACTAATTATAATAAAGATAAATAGTTTTACCTTTCCGCATCAACTAATGCAATTCTAATAACTTTTAGAGGATCGACAATGCTAGCCTTTATCATATCAATATACTCACCTACAAGTTGCAACACAACATTAAACTTATTAATTAGAGTCAACATCTAAGAAAGAAAAAGAAACTTCAAACATTATCAATTTAGTAAAAAAATCATCAATTTCAAATATCAAAGTAGTCAATGCTTCACTCTCTACATCCTCTACTACAATCAAAAGAGGCCATTGTTTCTGTGATAAATGCAACAAGAAATTATGTTATTTGTCAAAACTTATCACTATGTACTTATGAACTCAAGATCATTTAAATTTTCAAACTAATCAACATGACTACCTAATTTCTTTCTATCACATACACTTTGGGTATACAAGATCATTGAGAATCCCAATTATTGAACTAAGAAATTCAACAACGCAACCAAATTATATCTTAAGTAAAATGTAAATCAAATCAATATTACATGTCTCAACTTATCAATTGATCTCAAATTTTATATACGCCTTTTTCATATAGCTTAAGGACATCTACAATAGATATGCACAAAATGAATTTGGTGGAAAGACTTTAAAAACTTTCAAGTGAATACAATTTTCCATCAATGCATAGACAATACATCCCTATAAGAAATTTTATACTCCCTCAATTAAATATTATTACATATTATTCTATTGGGGGAAATTTACTTTATCAGGGGGACTTTTGTTTAGAAAACCTAGATCACCAACATATCAGCTCATGTGAGAGGTCAATAACCAACTATTAAGCCTACACATGGCACATGCATGCACAAAATAACAAAGAAAAATAAAGATCATTCATCACACAATAAGTATAAGACAAAAAATGTCAAAAGAGCTGTGTTAGGACTAAAAAAAAGTAATCCCACATATTTTCATTAACATCTATTCATTTATCTCCTAATCCTTACAAAATCTCACCAGACTCAATTTCATGATCTAGACAAATTACTGAGGTTCGTGTAAAGAATCCATTTTTGAAACCAACATACCCAAATAATCACATTCATGAAATCCATTGAAGTCCTTTGATACCATCGGGCTAACAATACTCTGTCGGTGGAACTCCCATCACCACCCCATTGATAGCTTGATAGGGGAAATTCATATCCTTACATCGGTGTAATATCCTTCCATCACCGTAGCTCTGGTGCATCAGCAAAATGAATGATGAAGCTCCCTCGATAGCCCGATATAATCATGGGGTATCAAATTCTAGCACTTATCAGTGAAGCTGGGATGCATCGAGGTAACATTGTTTGATGTCTTATTGATAGACCAAAAGAAAAACACTTATCGATGGAGAAGGTGGCCATCGGTGGAAAACAAACCAAGGTCGCAACGATATAGCGATGAATGATTACTACTAGCTGATGTGGCGTCAAAAGCATCATTGGGATATTTAACATAAATGCTCTCCCCGATGACAAGACTGAAGCAGGTGGTATATTAATGAGCCAACACAAAGGTGAATTGCACCATGAATTAATCATACAATTTGCAAAAACTAGAAAGAATACACTAAGGGCAGAAGTAGAAAGGACATAACTCAGAGCTCTCACACAGTGAAGCCAGGAGAAGCAAAAATTCACGTAAGTACTCCACTCTTAGCTAGAAAGTTGCATTTTTTCAGAGTTTGCAATGGAAGAAAATGTGGAAAAACCTAAGGCAAAGAAATGAAAAATCGAAAAGAGGAATTTAAACCAAGACTTGATAGATCAGTGTCTGGGGTTAGGCCCAAGACCCAGAAGAAGTGTTCAAGCAAGTAAATTGTTAGATAAACATAGGGGTCTTGGGGATGTTTGGACACCACACCGGGGCTATGAGCTTTTTATGTATCACTACAAAAAACAATTCAAAAAACAATTGAGCTTTTTATGTATAACCCATGGAGACTGAACTTAGGAAGACTTGTGGTGCCAAACGTGTTCATCAACATAGAATTGGTGAACGCTCTAGCTAGTCGGTATAATGCCAAGAAAAGAACTATCCAATCACGAAATGGGGCCGATATGCTTATTATCTCCCAAGACTTGATCTCTAATGTATTTCAGTTAGAAGGTCCCATGAACTTGCCATTCACCATTAGAGACTTTTTGATAGAATACCGTTGCATGGATACTAGTTACAAGAGATGGAAGCTAGCTTTGCACATACCTAAGAATGAGCAAGGTCAACTCAAAAAAAAATTGAGCAATGAAAACCCTCCATTTCATATAGATTTGTTTGAAGAATACTTCCAATATACCTACTACTCAGCTGGTCAAGTCTTGGGAATTGAGGTTCCACCACTTATGTCTATTACACCGATGGTTCTAGCAGCTGATATACAAAGCAAAGATGCTAGGTCATTTGACTATGCAAACTATTTGGCGAATTCCCTAAATCAAGGGCTTGAAAGAATAAAAAACAACAACGATTGCATATATTTCAAACACTATTCCTTGTTAATGCATTTACTTTTATATGAGGGACATGCTAGAAATGTGTGGGGTAAAGAATTAAGAATCAAAGACACAGATAAAGATGGAAACTTTAAACCTGTACAGATGTGGACTGCACTATGGGATAGTCGATGTGAGAGGTCTCACTATTTATATTTTGAAGAATATTTTGTTAAACCACTAATGAAGTTGCTAGGCTATTCATATGATCACAATTTATCCCCTGAGGTGCAGAGATTTTTGAGACCAAAGGAAAACAGCCCAGAGGCAAGGTGAACCATAATTGGGGAGACTGGTATGCCTTCTCTGATTGCACGTAATAAGGGTTTATGGATTTGAAGGGGTTCCACATTTGCTACCCCGAGTGGTTCCTAACAAAGTTGCTTATTTGGAAATAGTACGAAATTAGCAAGGTCTGATACTAAACATCTCAAGAGTCATAATAAACAATCACTCTTTCCTAGCACTCTTTGTTTTGGAGATTTCACAGTATGTGCCATTGAAGGATATGAAGAAATTGATGCTAAATTAGCTCATTACAACCTTCCTCTTGGGTATGAAAGAAATAAATTTGATGCAGAGGGATTTATTCATCAAGCAAGATTAACTCAGAATTTGTCAGGGTATGAGCATTGATTTCTACTTGATGATGTGATTAGGAACCCAAATGAAGCTTCCACTAGTGAGAGAATGGCTTCATATAATAAAGGTGTGCTTGTAGAGTAATGGAAGAGAAAGAATAACCCATCATATAGATAAGCATTTTATGATATACAAGATCCCTTGGCTAGGATTGAGCAACTTATTGCTCATATGAATGAAATAGTAAAAGATGTGCCCTCATACATTTTTGATACATCTCATACAAGTTACATAGGAATGCAGGCTGAGGATGTGGAGCCTTTGGATCACATACCCCCACAACCCACCCCTGATGTATGTTTCTCCACTAACAACAATGAAGAGGAAGGAAGTGATGAGGAGAGTGATGGAGAGGAGCAACCAGGGGAACAAATAAAGGCCCCTGTGATTACACAATATGAGCCCCCTCAGGAACTTGTAAAATTTGAAACATCAGATGAGTTATCTGATGACATTAGGGTCAAGGATGGTCATGAATTTATTTCTGATAAGGATTTTGTTAAAACTCCTGAGTTCAAATCATTTGTCTATGAGTATAAGGGGAAGAAAATAAGACAAAATGAGCAAGACATTACTCTTGAAAAGGAAGTTGATGCCTTAGAAGAATTGAAAAAGGAAGTTGACAGGGAAATGCAATCCATCACTCCTGAAAGAGGTAGAAAATTACTTCAAGAGGCTGGGGTACTACTTCTACCAGGATGGGACATGAGCTCAACAATTGTGTTCGACAGTTTCAGAAAAAGAGGGGATACAACAATGAAATTATCAGAGGAAGCTAGTGATAAGATATATTCAGGGTTTGGATACAATCCAAATGAGGATGCCTTGCTTATTTGGTCACTATACCCTCATGAGAATAGGCTGATAGTGATTGAAAATCCTAATAAAGTATTTGGACACCTTTTGGTCAAAAGAGTTGCAGACACGAATCCCTTAGAAACTGCAGAGCTGAATGTCAATGTGGCAAAATTCACTAGAGCACAAATTGAGAAATTGGTCAAAGAGAATGAAAAATTGAAAAAGCAGTTATCACATCAAATGGAGAAGTCATCTTCCTCTTCTACTCCAGAATTGTACGCTCCATGGCTTGAAAAGGATAAGAGAGTCTTAGATGCATTAGCTAATGCAACCTATTGGAAAAACTCCCATTTGAACGCCCAAGAAAAGTGTAAAACACTGGAAAAGGAGGTGAAAATCATTAAGTACAATGTTGTGTTCGAGATAATCAAAGAGAGGTTCAATAAGCTGATAAAGCAAGTTGACGATTATTGGGGTGTATTTAAGCAAATACAATTAGCACTAGAGGAGAATGTCTGGTTACAAGGAAGAATGATTGAAAAAAAGAAGGAACTTCTAGGTAAACATATCCTAAAAGACCAAACACTACAAAGATATAATGACTTGGTGAGAACCCACAACCAATATCAAGAAAGACTCGAAGAAGACCTTAGTTGTTTTAATTTGGTTCCTCCACTCCATGATGATACAGGGAATCTTCGAGAAAGGGATGATTGGAAAGCATAATTTACAGAGTTTCTAACAATTGCATTGCAAGAGATCAACGATGAGGATATGGTCTTGCAGAATACTCATAAAAAAATTGAGAAATTCATGTACATAGAGTATGATATGAAGGTGGCCATATCCAATGCTGACACTCATGTAGAACAGGGGTACATTGATCACCTCTCAGCTTTCAATCTATTTATAAATCGGGTAGTGGATAATCTGGGCACAACTAAGCAACAGTCAGAATCAGTCGGTGGTAATGATGTGGACCCTATCATACAGTAAAAGCTTTGAACAGGTCTTAGATGACCATGGGATTTTACTCGGAGATTAACGGATTGGTACACATGTTTATGATTGTGTTAGTTTATTAAATTAAGTTCAAAATCATGTTTTGTTATCAAGAGTCGTGTCTTTTGGTTTGAAGCTTGTTGCCTCTCGTATATAGGAGAAGATAGTAGGCGAATAGGGATAGGTAGAAAACAGAAAGATTCCATAATGTTTCCATTTCAAAACACTATGTTGCAGATATAATTTTGAGGAAATCAATGAAGGATCTTTGATTATGTGGCTTTATATTGGTATCAATTGTTTGTTGAAAATATTCAATTATCTGGTCGTCTCCAGTTTAATATTTCCTTATTATTCAAATTGGTCTATTAAGTATATATTCAATTTATCAATGCACATTTGTTGTTCGATGGAGGAGCATCTATTTTCCTCAGACATGCAAAATTTGTCATGTTGCACTATATTTAGCAATTCTGCAAAACTTGACAAAAATGACCTGCAACAACTTTTGATAGTTTGCAATTTTACAACTTTTTTGCAACTTTGTCTCTTTTACCCAATTGACCCTAAAATCATCCTAATTCATAGTGAATGGTCTCAAAAGACCTAATTAACATAAAATGACCTCCTCAAATGCTAAAATGACCTACTAAGATGCAATGGCCTTCAAATTTGAAAATGGAAGCTTAGGTGCTCCTGCACCAACATGTATGCTATATGTGGGATCATAGACAAGGCACTTGAAGTGTTCAAAAAGATGCCTCAAAGAAATGTGGTTTCATGGACTACAATAATTGCAGGATATACACAAATTAGATCTGTTGAAAAGGCTTTAGAAACTTTAAAGCAACTGCAATTTGCAGGTTGTTCCAAAACAACCTATGGTGAATTTGGGATATGTTTTAGAATTCATTAAAGTGTATTTGAAAATGGTTTTATATCTTGTCTACAGTGCTTGAGGATTGAAGGAATTGAGAGATTGAAGCCTATTTTTTGTGAAATTTGTCTAAGTGAGGTTGAATGGTGCTCTTGATTGCTATTAGGCTCCATGTTGGAGATGCCCATGCTAACAATAGAGACCTTTTTGGTAGATCAATATATGGATATTGAACCCACCATGCCGATCTACCAAGATTATGGGACCATTATCCAATCATCAAACAAAAAAGATCAAATCACTTAAATGAAATATAACCTTGACCTATAACAAGTCAATGAAAGAATATAATAGAAAGGTGAAGGCAGAGGAAAAGTTCTTGGCCTTCACATAAATTTGATGAACAAATTTTCCATTAACGTAACTCAAGAACTCAACCAAGGTAGCAAAGAATTAAAAATCCAATGGGGGCAAGGAACCAATGCTTTGGAAAAGGATTTAGCCAGCCACATAACAGGTGGGAGCACATTGTACTAGATAAAGCTTATGCAAAATAAGGTGGGGGCAGTCAGTTCCATTTTCTATAATGTGGTAAGAGTCATACAAGTAACACTATGTTAGGCCAGGGAACTCTTCTTGGAGGTTCTAAACAATTTTCCTCCTTTTTATAAGATTGTGTTGGTAGTGCCACCTGGATCATAGTTGTTTGGTGGGATTCAAACTGAGACAATGAGTGCAATTTGTGGAAATCTCATAGAAGAAGCTACAAGCTACCATGATGATTTTTCTAAGCGAATTTATATCAAAGTCTTGCTTAACATGGCTTGAGACATGTGCAGATGATATTCTCTCTATAGATAGACTTGGGGGAAAGTATTTGCTTGATCTTGTGAAAGGTGGCAAGGAACTTGCAGAGAATGAGACATTGATTAGAGAAACAATGGATAGTTTGGATGCATTTGAAGGGGAGCTTAGGTAGCTAAAATAGTTTTTAGTTAAATGTTGATTTCCCATGCACCAATGCATGTGCTTGAGATTATTTTTGAAGCCTCAAGAGTCCTATAAACAGGATGAAATTTGCAAAGCTTGTTTTGTTAGTAGGATGAAACGAATAGTGATGGATTGCATGTCGTGGCAGAGAGGGAGTTAAGGTTGGTAAATGCCTTGAAATTACATCTCGGCAGAGTTACAAAGAGATTTTTGAAACCCATTTACCAGTGGAAAGGTACTGAAAGTGAGGGGGCTGAGAAGCATGGGAGGGGACCTAAAGGGTATTTGGAAATTTCTGGATTGAGTTTAGATTTATGATGACAAATGATAGAAGAATAAGTTTGGTCACTATGCATTATTTTGGTGAGGTTAGTCAAATAAAGATACCATGGATGGGGGTCGAGAATATTATGGAATACCTCCTAAGTTTTCTTCATGCACATAAATCTCCTTCAAGGACAAATTATTTAGCACCTTATTTGCAAGAGCAATGCTTCCATTTTATCTCAAAATTGATTGTTGAGATTGAAGAACATCATGGCCTGACTCTCTATCAAGAAATGAAAAGGTAGGGAGATGCAGGAAAAACTAGACGAAGACACTAAAGGCATTTATAGTGGAAGAGACTTTTTCTTAGGAAGGCTTTTAGTTGCTCTCAGTTTTCATTCAACTTCCCTTCCACTAGTTCTTGGCTCATCTCAGCTCTAGTTTGTTGAGAACAAAGCTTCAGTTTGAGGGAAAGGATTTTCGACTTTCAGATATTCTAGTACTAAATTTGATTACCCTCTTCTAGACAGTTCTGGAAGAAAAATACTAATGAGAGGGGTTGGTTTGAAGCCTGAATCATAGGATAAAAATAATAGCACCAAATTGAATAAAATTGATAGGAACTATGCACAATATTTATCCAATGTAGCATGTGGATATTGTGGATGGCTAGCGAAGAACTTTTAGGCATTATCAACTAGAGATCTAAGGAGGATGATTCTTTATCCATGACAACAACTCCTTTGAGAGGCACGTATTCTCATTTTGCATTGCATATTTTTTCTTTGTGAAGCGCTGGAGTTGGTTTCATTTCCATGATTCATCTAATCAGCGATCTCTTCTTACCGGTTTTTCATGAAGTTTCTTCTAGTTTTGATTTAAGTCATCATGGGTTATATTTGGATATATTAATAAATGAATAAGAATAAAGCATCTAGAGTAAAGAGCTACATTTGATTCTTTCAGTCACTTCAAACTTTTTATTTCCCAAAAAATGGAAAATACCAACATGTGACCTTTCAACCCTTCTAGTCCATATTAATCATGGAGATGTAATTTGTAAGTATGCAAAAATGTATCAAAGGGGTGCCAAAAAGTTAGAGATTTTCATAGGGCCTATGAATAAGCTCTTGTTGTTTTTATATGAAAATATTGTTGTTTGTTTTCTATTTATAATATCTATTGGCATCATTTAGGAACTCCTATTTTTTGGAATTCGGTAAGAGTTCTCAAACAAAGTAGGATGAGATCATACAACTGAACATTTAAATGGAATTTGAAGCGTGATTTTATTTAATTTTTAATTTGATTCCTTAAGGCAACCTCATAAAATGCCCTTTTCTGATTGTATATCAAATTGCCTACTGCTTCTTTTCTTTTACTATTGCAGGTCACAATTTTAATGTTGTATGCTTGCTCTGTCTATTGAAGTTTTTTGTTCCATGATTTCAAGGCTTACCATTTACTAGTCTGTGATTTGTAGGGTTAGGCCAGATTGAAACAAGAATATGAGGGTGGAGGTCAACTACAGTTAAAATTCATAAATTCCTTGAAGCCATAGTTACATCTCTGGCAAGATACAAAGATGTTGAAAACCAAATCATGATGATCAGAAAAGAAATCCCAATCTTCTAAGTACACTTGTCTTCATGTTGGGCTATTTTAAACAAGATTTGACTGAGTTTGAAACACCCATTTAGCTCTATTTGGTTCCAAATTTTTTTTTCCATATCATCTGAAACAAAACCCCTGAACTCCATTTGCTTCATTTTGAAAAAAATGGCTAGAAGACTTCACACACCAAGGGTTCTATCGATCAGACGTGTCTTTTGGTTCTAGCGATGCATCGACGGTTCTATTTTTTCATCAGTGTGAGGATATTCTATCGGCGGGACGAGGTCTCCTATTCCCGCAATGGTCTGATGGGGATGTTGTGACATCCCCATCGGACCATCACAAGAACCCCATCAGACCATCGCAGGAACAGGAGACCTCATCCCGCCGATAGAAGATCCTCACGCTGATGAAAAAAAAGAACTGTCGATGCATCGCTGAAACCAGAAGACACATCTGACCGATAGACCAATAAGGTGGGGGCAATCAGTTCCATTTTCTATAATGTGGTAAGAGTCATATAGGTAACACTATGTTAGGCTCGAGAACTCTTCTTGGAGGTTCTAAACAATTTGCCTCTTTTTTATAAGACTGTGTTGGCATTGCCACCTAAATCACAGTTGTTTGGTGGGATTCCAAACCCAGACAATGAGGTGCAATTGTGGAAATCTCATAGAGAGAAGATACAAGCTACCATCAGAGTCTTGCTTAGCATGGCTTAAGACATGTGCAGATGATATTCTCTCTGCAGATAGGATTGGGGGAAAGTATTTGCTTGATCTTGTGAAAAGTGGCAAGGAACTTGCAGAGAATGAGACATTGATCAGAGAAACATTGGACAGTCTGGATGCATTTGAAGGGAGCTTGGAGTGGCTAAAAATAGTTTTTGGTTCAAATGTTGAGTTTCCATGCCTATGCGTGTGTGAGATTTTTTGAAGCACTCAAAGAGTTTGTGGGATGAACTTTTTGAAAGCCTATTTGTTAGTAGGATGAAACAAATAATAGCTGATGGATTTGCAAATCTACGTGAGAGAGTTAAGGTTGGTAAATGCCTTGAAGCCATAGTTACATCTCTGGCAAGTTACAAAGACATTGAAACCCATTTGCATAAATTAACTACTAGTGAGGGTTGGCTTGTCAAGAGAGGGGACCTAAAAAGTGTCAATTTACCTGGGTTGAGTTTTAGATTTATGATGGCAAATGATGAAGACTGGTTTGGTCACCTTAACACTTATTTTCAAACTGAGGTTAGTCAAATAAAAGATACCATAGATGAGGGGTCCAAGAATATTATGGAAGACCTCCTAAGTTCTCTTCATGCACATAAATCTCCTTCAAGGATAAATGATTTAGCACATTATTTGCAAGAGCAATGCTTCCATTTTATCTCAACATTGATTGTTGAGATTGAAGAACATCTTGCACATCTTTCAAAAGCTCTCTATCATGAAATGAAAAATGAGGAGATGCCAGAAAAATTGAACAAGGAGACACTAGAATCGACGGTTATAGTGGAAAGGGCACTTTCCTTAGGAAGGCTTTTAGTTGCTCTTAGTTTTCATTCAACTTCCCTTCCACTATTTCTTGGCTTGTCTCAGCTCTGGTTTGCCAAGAACAAAGCTTTAGTTTGAAGGAAAGGATCTTCAACTTTCAGATATTCCAGTACTGATTTTGATTACCCTCTTCTAGACAATTTTGGAAGAAAAATACTAATGAGAGGGGTTGGTTTGAAGCCTAAATCACAGGATAAAAATAATAGCACCAAATTGAATAAACTGAGAAGAACTATGCACAATCTTTGTATCAGAGCTCATAGCATGTGGATATTGTGGATAAATGAAGAGCTTTGAGGCATTCTCACAAGAGATCTAAGGGAGGATGATTCTTTATCCATGACAACTCCTTTGAAGGCCTGTATTCTCATTTGCATTGCATATTTTGTTTGTTGTGGCTTATGGAGTTGGTTTCATTTCCATGACTCATCTAATCACTGATATCTTCTTGTAGTTTTCATGAGATTTCTTTTAGTTCTAATTTAAGTCATCATGGTTTATATCTGGATATATTAATAACCGAATGAGAATAAAGCATCTAGAGTAAAGAGCTACATTTGATTCTTTCAGTCACTTCAAACTCTTTATTTCCCAATAAATGGAAAAGACTAACATGTGCCCTTTCAACCCTTCCAATCCATATTAATCATGGAGATGTAATCTGTAAGTATGCAGAAAAGTATCAAAGGGGAGCCAAAAAGTTAGACATTTTCATAGGGCCTATGAATCAGCTCTTGTTGTTGGCGTCATTTGGGAACTCCTATTTTTGGGAATTTAGTAAGAGTTCTCAAACAAAGTAGGATGACATCTACTGTACAACTGAACTATTATTCCACTACACTGTAAATGTTAAATCCCTACCATCCCTACACTCCTTTCATTGTACTCTACATGGTTGATATAAGAAGAGCCACTTTTCACTTTATTATTGTTCATCCTTTTTCTTTATGTGCTACTCTATTTTTTACACTCAACTTCAAAAGTGATTTGCATGCCCCCTCAAAAAGTGGAAGCTAATTTTAAGAGTTCAAAGTCTAAAATTTGTATAGACAACTCAATCTACATGTCCCTTAATATCATTTTTATAGATAAAAGTAAGTTCTCCTGTGAACTATGCAATTTGATAGTGGAAACTTCGAAAAGAAAAGATCACTTTTAACATCTCATAACGGAAAAGAAAAGAATAAACAGACCTCGATTCCAAGTTCTCTATATAAATCCTTAACTTCTACAACACAAGATGGATCTACTTTTCTATAATTAGCCTAAAAAAGAAGATAATCACTATTAGTCAACAAGCAGCTAGTAAAATGGATCATATGGATCATATGGCCCGACCGCGTACAAATTTGAAAAGTAAAATTAACTAAAATCATGGAAAGTGACTTACCACAAGATTATGCACAAATTGTGTCTAATGTGGAAAAATTAACCTTGATGTGCTAAGCATTCCTCTCTAAAATTATATTATAAATTGATACAACCAGTGGTCTAGTTGCCCTAACTTAATATCTATAAACCCTGATGTATTTTTCTTCTTTTCTTATTGGAATTCATACTTTGGCTTCTTAATACTCAAAGTGTGAAAAAATGCAAGGAAAAAAGCTTGAGAGATGCTTATCTTTACCATCAATGCAAGCAATTGCTAATTGAGATTTGACAAGCTCTTTCACATCGACACCAGTTGGCAATTTTAAGAGCCTTGTAATTTGCAATGTGAGGAAACTTCCCAATACCCTGAATGATAAATAGAGAGCTCTCATTAAGTAGCTACAACCATCATGGAATCCATGATCCCAATATACAACATTAAAGACAAAACTCAACATAGGCTATGAGAAGAAAATATTGCTTATTATACCATGTAAGCATACATAATAGGATTTACCTCTCTTGGAAGACTGCCAGTTTCCCTTTCAAGTTGAATCACCCGATCCTTTCCTGTAAAAATAGGGGAATCAGAAGTCTTTAGGTAGTTAAGAGCATATTTAAATAAGTTTTGATCTGACTCATGCATTCAGATCACTACAACCTGAGACATCAAGCACTCATGCATTCAGAACTCACGCATCAAGTCACTGCAACCTGAGACATCAAACACGTCCAATCTAGTGTTCATAGATTATATGCTATCACATATGAAGAATGCAAGTGTTCATAGATTATATGTTATCCATTTTGGTGGGCTACTTCGACTTTCACTTCTCCATTTTAGCGGGACGAAGGTTTTAGAGTATGTTTATTAAATTGAAAATTTTAGCGGGCTACCTTGAAAATACTCCAATATTTTAGCAGACTATGCTTGTAGGTTTTAGAGTATGTTTATTAAAATGAAAATAATGACAAGATTTTAATAATGAGCAAATTTTTATTTTTAATTTTTCCTTCTCCTTAACATTTATGTTATAGTGTAATTTTTTATAATTAAATTATAACATAAATGCTAGTGCAATTTTCAATTCTTTAATTCTTTTTATTGTATAGTCTTTTTAAATTTAAATTTTCAAATTTTCAAAATTTTAACCTTTGTTTAACATTTTGCAATTGGCTTAAATTTATTCAACTTGGTTTTTATTCTCTTTTTTGTCTCTCTTTTCTTATCTATTGTCTTTTCTTCCCCCTTTTATTTCACCCTTTTTTATTATGTTGTGTTGTATTTTCTATGTCCTTGTTTTTCTTCCTTTTAATTGGTTTCATTAATTTGTTACTTCTTTGTCTCCCCGTTGTTCTTTATTTATCTTAATTTTTAAATATTATTTGTCTTGTCTTCTTTGATCTTAATTGCAGCCTTCCCTTCTCCCTCCTTTCTCCTTCCCCTCTGGTTTTACTATTTAGGTTGTTCTTGGTCTACAACAAAATGCTTTTCTCCTTGAGCTCTTTCATCTTGATGATGGATCATGGAGTGTGATCTGAAACGTTGATGCAAAAAACTCTAACACAATCTAATCCAGAAACGTATGCAAGATTAGTTGATATGGATTGTGGAAACTTGATCTCATTAACATTTTGACATGTTAAATATATATATAAAATTATTACTAGCAATTGCACCTTGGCGTGCAATAGGTACACCGAAGAGGTATGAAAGGTCAATTAGAGAAAATTTTGGTGTATTTTTTCAGACATGTGTAGTACATGAGTTCAATTGGTAGGTCATTTAGGAAATGATGTTGTTTATGTAACAAAGGTCTCAATTGGCGGGCTACGATTGAAAATAAGGTCTTGACGAAGGTTTTAGAGTATGTTTATTAAAATAAAAATTATGTTCAAGATTTTAATAATGAGCACATTTATTTAGTTATTTATTTAGTCATTTTTATTTGTCTGATATTAGTCATTTATTTAGTCATTTTTATTTGTCTGATATTAGTCATTTAGTTGTGATTTT
>VDFB02044395.1:0-63742 GCA_007258455.2 Sequoia sempervirens | reverse complement strand
AAATTTACTAAGGGCATAACAGTAGTATACTTGTGTATGTGTATTTCCTTCAGCTAAAATCTGTGTTTATACTTAAGTGATTGATGTATATTTGTGTATGTGATCAAATTTTCTTCTATTTAGTGATATTATTGTGTATTTAAGGTCTATTTAATAAAGGGTGCATGAAACAAGTTTTAAATCCTTAAAAATCTTTAAATTTCTAGGGTTTTTTCATTTTTTTGAGTCTGGGTGCCAAGTCCCCGAGTCCCCGAGTCCCCGAGTTGAGTCACCCTAGCTGAGTCTGAGGCAAGTCTGAGTCTCGTTACTATGGTTGTGATACAAACAAAAGGTGCTTACACATTGGCTGAATATATCCTCATTAAAATGACTAGAAAGAAATTTCAAATTTGTAAGTAAACTCTGACAGTCAAGAAAAATAGTCATAAAAATTGGAAGTAAACTTTGGCAGACATGTAGGCGAACTTAATTCATTTGAATTTATGTCTCTTGGCAGACATCAGGATCTCCCCTCCTAAAGTTTGGACCACATCCATTACCTCCACATAAAATTGGACATCCATGGTCTTCTTGGTTCCCATGCCATGATATGGTTATGCAAATGAAAATGAAGCAAAGTAATCATCTCCTTCTCCGCTAGCTGGAAGAATGCATGCTTAATGTTTTGATACATGATATCAACTCTCTCTTATGCTCTCATGGTTGAATACTCAAATCCATTATGGTGGGCCTCTAGAGTTCCAGTCATCTTTCGTCCTCTTCCACAAAATGTTGGCATGATCTACGTCACGCCAGCCCTAGTGGCTTTGTTTTTGAAAGCTAAAGTTTCTCCTAAGTCACGAGTGTAGCTCTCTCTGCCTTTTCAGACTCTTTCATTGCTACAAATTGTCTCTATGATTTAATCATTTGTACCACATGGTTGACGTACTTTGAATCCTTGCATCTAAAGGAAATTTCCTTAACATAAATCATGGGAATTTCAATGTTATACATTAGTTAGCATTAAAGCCGATACACGCAACATTGAAGAGTATCCATATAAGAATTCCCTCCATCTTGTTGGCTTGTAACACTCTTGATGGTGGCTACATGAAATCTGATTCTGATTCCTCTTCTACATCAGAGGGTTCATATCCTTGATCTGACTCTTCTGAATTATTAGAATCAGAATCACTAGCTTCCATATTAAAAAATTCCCAACGACCATCTTCAATAAATTTATCTGGATCAGTAATACTCTTCAGAATTGGCCGCCAGTTCAAGTTCATTCTGCTTTCATAATACTTTATATCCATGGAGTTCAACCATTCCTTGATGCCATCAAGTGAAGATTGAGGAATGGCATCAATGCAGAGTACATCCCGCTTGAATTCTTTGAAAACAATAGCCATATCAAATGCCTTTTTCCCAAGTCCTACTCTCTCAAGGTTAACAATCTCAATCTCACTAATAGGGATTACTAAGAAAGGTAATTCCACAAACTCTACCAAATACTTTACTGTAGGAACAATAAAAGCAAAGGCTTTAAAAGGAACTCCATGAAAACCAAGCTCTCTAAATGGTATATAAAACTCTAGTTCAAAATCTTTTAGATGAGGTTGCTCCCGTAGCTCTCTTACTCGCTTAACAAATCCTTGAAACTCTGTATTGATTTTATTTTTCCTGTCCCTCTCTTGCTGTTCTTCCTCAATTTCATCAGGATCATACATTGACCTTCTTGCCCCTCCTAAAGTTTGGACCACATCCATTATCTCCACATAAAACTGGACATCCTTGGCCTTCTTGGTTCCCATGCCGTGAAATGGTATGCAAATGCAAATGAAGCAAAGTAATCATCTCCTTCTTTGTTGGCTGGAAGAATGCATGCTTAATGTTTTGATACATGATATCAACTCTCTCTTCTGCTCTCATGGTTGAATATTATTGAAATCCATTATGGTGGGCCTCCAGAGTTCTAGTCATCTTTCTTCCTCTTCCACCAAATGCTGGCCTAATCCACAAGTCTACCAACCTAATTGGCTTTGTTTTTGAAAGCTGAAGTTTCTCTTGACTCACCAGTATTAGCTGTAACTTTTTTGAAATTTTATTATGGCATGTGTACTTTGATATGATGTAATATGATTATGGTTTCATTTCATATGTTGTAATATTAGATATATAACAGAAAATTAAATTATTGCATGAAATAAATAATAAATTTTCATTTTAAATGTTTTTTTTGCAGAACACAGGTCTTCCAGAACATCAAGATGATCCTCAACATGATAGAGATCCACAAAATGTTGGTTTTGCCGGTACATATCACATGGCAGAGGATGATGATGACACATATATGGAAGACACTGAGGCCAATGACAATGATGATGACGACGACGACGACGACGATGATCATGATGGTGGTGATGATGATGAGACAGTTGGTGATAGTAACCAGTGACATTCATGATCATATAGACTACATCATGGATCATTGATGATATATCGTTATGATGGCTCTTTTCATGGTTACTATCATATGTATCATTGTCACAACCTACAGTACTATATTGTTGAGTTGTATCATATTGACATGTATCATTTTCACTATATCATTTGGACATGTATCATCTTGACTTGTATCAATTTGAGTTACATAATTTATCAATTTTATTTATATCATTTGTACATGTATTATTTTCACTTATGTCGATTGTTGGACATGTATCATTTTGACATGTTTTTGATGTACTAGCATATTTGACTTTCACTTGTTTTAGTTATATATGATGATGATATTATCAGTATTGACTTGTCAATTTATATATATTAAAAGCGGTCCATGATTTTTGGATGGATATTTATTAAGTATGATGATTTTAATTTATTGCTCATGATGGATGTTGTCAAATTCAATTAAATTATAGATATTTGACTCACTTGTTTTAATTATAGATGATGATCATGTTACAATAATTATATTGTTATTTAATCATATGAGTTAAATAATTAAACTACTTACTCTATAATCATATGAGTTATTTAAGAGGCATGATTAATTTAACTAATTAAATTGAAATAAAACATATTAAATTAATAAATGGAAGCAAAACAAGAAGCATTTTTAGAAGCAAAAAAGGAAGCAACAATGGAATCCAAACTAGAAGCAAACCAAAAGCAATCTTGGAAGCAATCTTGGAAGCAAAATTGGAAGCAAAATGGGAAGCAAACCTAGAAGCAAAACTGAAAGCAAATTTGGAAGCAAAACTGGAAGCAAAGCCAGGAAGCAAACTGGAAGCAAACCCAGAAGAAAAACCGGAGTGAAGCTGGAAGCAAAACTAGAAGCAAACCTAGAAGCAAAATTGGAAGCAAAACTAGAAGCAAACTTGGAAGCAAAACCAAAAGCAAAACTAGAAGCAAAACCGGAAGCAAAACTGGAAGCAAAACCGAAGCAAACTTGGAAGCAAAATCAGAAGCAAAACTGGAAGCAAAACCGGAAGCAAAGCTGGAAGGAAACTGAAAGCAAAACTGGAAGCAAAATTGGAAGGAAAACTAGAAGCAAATTGGAAGCAAACATGGAAAACACTGGAAGCAAAAATGGATGTCAAATTGGAAGCAAAACTTAAAGCTAAATTGGGTGCCAATTTCGGCGCAATTTTCAACGTCACTTCTCGGTGCTATTTTAGGCGCTTTCAAAGACACTACAATTTCCCAACGCTAAATCCGACGCTAAATCTGAAGCTAAATACGAGGAAAAAGTAGATGCAAAATCTGGTGCTGGGTTGACCATCCCTGTTTGCACCGAGTTTAGCGCCAACCAAATTGTTCAATTCATGGCTCAAAATACACTAAAATCCGACACCAAAGTTGGTGCTAATTGTCTGTTGTGCTGTTGTGATAGAACACTACGATGTGCTCCCATGCCCACACCATTAGAAGCATCACCCCGTGTCACCCCGCAACTCATAGATTGACCATCCCGATATGCAATGTTGTGCAACTCGAAATAGAGCATGACCAATAAACAAGGCCCCATGCATAGATAGGTCCACCTTGCTTACACCAAGGCATGTTTTGACTGATTTTCTTTGACACAACGTGATAAACTACATTGTATCAAAGATGAGAAAAATGTAGACACTAAAAATTGTCCTAGGCCTGCGAACTCTATTTTCTTTGTCGATTCCCCTTTTCGTCCTTGATAATTAAATACTTTTTAATTATTTAATTATTGTCTAATGTCATAAGTCTTCTATTAATTAAATAATTTTATTTATTTAATTAATTCATTTTTATCTTTTTATTTCTTCTTTTGATTAATTAATTATTTATCACTTTCTACTATAATTAAATAGTTAATTTAATTATTTAATTATTCATTAGCCTTTTTTGTCATTATATTAAATAAATTTTATTTATTTGATTGTCTCCTAATTTGTCATTTTCTTCCCACTTTTGAATTAAATTGTTATTTAATGAAAAAGTCAACCCATCACATGTCCTCTATAATTAAATAATGCTTTTATTATTTAATTATTCATTTCCTTCTCAAATTAAATAATTTTATAATTATTTGAATTTCTCCTACAACCACTTTTTTTGTGTCAACCTCATTATCCATGTCAGTCTTATCTCTTGACATCTCATTTAATTTCAACCCTTGATTGAATTATTTTATAATTCAATCTCAACCATTCATTTCTTGTCATTGCCCTAATTTTTCCCTAACCCTATTTCATAATACAACTTTCATTCTTGGCCATTGATTGACATATCTTATTGACATTAAATCTTAGCCCTTCATTCAAATTTGTCTTTCTATAAAAGACACCTATCATTGTCATTTCTATCAATCTAGTTCATGCACAAGTACATGTTGTTAGTGAGACAACTACTATCTTCAATATTTTTCTATCATAGATAGTAGGCTACTATTGCATACTCAAATCTGAGGGCATCAAGTACATCCAAGCAAAATGGAGAAGGGAAATGGAGGTCAAGCAACCATGACATAGGTAATATTTACTTTGAGTTCATGTTTCTTATGTTGGATTGTGCTCTATTATTGATTTAGGGCTTTATAGGTTTAGTTTTGATGTTCTATTACCTCAACGTGAATTTTTCCCTAGATTACAGAGAGTTTGACCTATAATTTATCATCTTTACAGATGATATAAAGATGGACACATAAAATGTTGGAGCAATATTGGAATGACCAAGTCCTAGGAGTATAATAGAGGTAAGCAGTTTCCATGGGTTGGCCATATTTTATGGAAAATTTATTAAAAAATTTAGCAGTATTGTAGCACCCATAATAGATTGCACCAAAGACAAAGAATTTGTGTGGACAATAAAAGTTGAAAAGAATTTTAAATTCTTAAAGAAGAAGGTGACCAAAGCTCCCATATTAGCATTACCAAAATTTGTAAAGGTGTTTGAAGTAGATTGTGATGCCTCACATGTAGGCATTGGGGCTATACTTAGCCAAGAAGGTAAACCCATAGCCTTTTTTAGTGAAAAGTTGAATGATGTAAGAAATAATTATTTAACATATGATTTAGAATTTTATGCCATTGTACAAACATTAAGGCATTGGAGGCATTACTTGGTGCCCAAGGAGTTTGTGTTGTTTACAGATCATATTGCATTGAAATATCTAAATACTCAAAAGAAATTGAATACTAGACATGCAAAGTGGGTTTCTTTCTTACAAGGATACACTTTTGTCCTCAAGCACAAGTCTGGAAAACAAAACTAGGTTGCAAATTCTTTGAGCAGATGTACTGTACTTTTGTCAACAATGGAGAATGAGGTAGGTGGGCTTGATACCATCAAAGATTTGTATGAGCCAATCATGATTTTTGGGAAATTGTTGAACAATTGCAGAGTTCAGTACCTAAGGGTAAATATTTTCTTCAGAATGACTATCTTTTCAAAGGAAAACTACTATGTATTTTAGTTGGGTCTATGACAAAGAACATAATCAAAGAATTTCATAGCAGTGGGATGGTTGGGCATTTTGGCAAGGATAAGACAATAGTTTTGGTAGAAGATAAGTATTATTGGCTAAAGATGAAGAGATATGTAACTAGATATGTGACTAGATGCATGATTTGTCAAATGGCTAAAGGACACTCACAAAATACAAGTTTATATATGCCACTGCTAGTACCTACAGGACCATGAATAGATTTAAGTATGAATTTTATGTTGGGGCTTCCAAGCACACAACAAGTTAATGACTTCATTTTTGTAGTTGTTGACCATTTTTCTAAGATGACCCATTTTATTGTTTGCAAGAAAACTAATTATGCAACTTGAGGAATAAATTTTTTTTAAGGAAGTTGATATATTGCATGGTGTTCCAAGGACTATCACATCTGATAGGGATACCAATTTTTTGAGTCATTTTTGGAGAACTTTGTGGAAGAAGATGAGGACTAAGTTACAACTTGGTAGTGCTTATCACCCCCAAGTAGATGGATATATAGAAGTTATGAATTGAAGTTTGGATAATCTATTGAGATGCATTGTTGGAGAAAAGTCTAAGCAGCGGGACTTAGCATTACCTCAAGCCAAATTTTCCTATAATAGTTTCGTGAATAGATCCATAGGTAAATCATCATTTCAGATTTTTTTTTTATGGCAGGAATCTTAATGGTGTTTTGGATTTTCTACAGTTACCCATTTAAGACAAAATTAGTGATGATGGGGAAGCATATGTAGAATATCTTCAGCAAGTACAGAAAGAGGTGAGGTGGAAATTACAAGAGAGCAATGATAGATGTAAGGCTATTGTAGATGTTGGTAGATAAAGTAATGTATTCTAGGAAGGTGATTTAGTGATGGTCTATTTGAGACGAGAAAGGTTTCTTGCAGGAGCTTACAACAAATTGAAGTACAAGAAGATTGGTACTTGCAAAATTACAAAGAAGATCAATGATAATGCCTATGAGGTAAGTTTACTAGAGAATTTAGATATTTCTCCTATGTTTAGTATTTTTGATTTATATGCCTTCCATGGAGAGGATCATGATGAGGATAGTGGACAAGTTGTGCATTGACAACAACAAATACCACATAAGCAGAAGGAAAAGGTTGCACAAATTTTGGACAAGAAAACTACCTACACTCGACAAGGTCATTATAGTAGGTATCTTATACAGTGGGAAGGATTGCCACTAGCAGATAACACTTAGATCATAGAACAAGAATTGAACAAATTGGATCTAGGAAAGTGTCATGAGTTCGAAGACAATAACTTGCAGGAGCTACATTTTTTTTAGTTAGGGGAGAATGATGCAGGGGCTTCCGAGAGACATAATTTTTACTCAGAAGTCTGATTGAGCTAAAATTTTACAAGGAGATGCATTAGGATGAGATTTTTTGGATTGCCAATAGAGCCAAGCTCAGTTGGTGGCCGTTTTCACATTTTTTCGAGGCCAAAATCTTTCATCTGTGCCCTCAAAATAAGCTTTTATTATTATTTTTATTTTTTAGAAAGTTATTTTCTTTAATAACTTGGAACTCATGTTTTTAATTTGAAATGTAAGTTAAAAATCCGTGTCACCATAGTGTTAGGAAGTTTTTAGGAAAAATCAGAGTTCAAAGGGATATATATGTGAAATTACCAAAAATGACAAATTATGACAATTATCAAAAATTGCCAAAAATGGTAATATGACATTATTTTTAAAAAATTATATGTACTTAATAAAATGTAGCTCTAATATATGGTCTAATTTAGGTTTGCAATTATCTTATAAATTATCTATCTATTTGACCCTTGGGATTAGCTCATTTGATCTCAACTACTGCTTTCATGGGTTCAACTCTTGATTTGCCTCTAGTGTGGATGAGAGTCCATTGCCATTGCTTGGAAGGTTATAGGAAGGCTTCCCTGTAAAGTGCTAAACACTCTCGGCTAAACTCTCAATTCCTCTATGATATAAAATAAAAAATAAAAATAAAAAATAAAAATAATTTAGGTTAATGAAAGCCAAAATGCTCCGAGGCTTACCATGGCATCCTTCATTGTAGGAGAGGTAGACTGATTAACATCGCACGGTTTCCACTCTCGAATTACAACCATAAAATGCCACTGCCATCCGCTACTCATCTCAATCTCACAGCATATCTTCTGCTTACCACACACAATTCTGATGGAGACTCCTCTACATATCTTCAATTGTTGCAGACCTGCATTCTCAAGAACGCGCTCTCACAAGGGAAAAATATCCACCGCTCCATCCTTCACAGGCGAGTTACATTTGCTGCACGCACAACTTTTTCATAATAAACTTATTAACATGTATGTCAAGTGCGGAAGTTTGTTGGATGCCCGTAAAGTGTTTAACCACAGTCAAGAACGAGACAGCGTCTCATGGAATACAATTATTGCAGCATACCAAAGACATGGGTATCCTCAAGAGGCACTCACACTGTTTCACCAAATGCAACGAACAGGTCTCCAAACCGATCAATTCACATTTGCCAGCGTACTTCGAGCCTGTGCCAAATTGGGAGTTTTGGAACAGGGTATGGATATCCATCAAAGCATAAAGGATAGGGGAATTCTGTCAAATGTTGTAGTTGCAACTGCCCTGGTAGACATGTATGCAAAATGTGGAAGCATAGAAAAGGCACGCGAACTGTTTGATAGAATGCCTCAAAGAGATGTCATCTCATGGACTGCAATGATTGCAGGATATGCACAAAATGGGTTTGTCGAAAAGGCTTCAGAAACTTTTAAGCAAATGCAATTGGCAGGTGTAAAGCCAAATTCCACAACCTTTGCCAGCATCCTCCCTGCTTGTGCCAAAATGGGAGCTTTGGAACAGGGCATGAATGTCCATCAAAGCATAATTGAAAGCGGATATTTTTCAGATATGATAGTTGGAAATGCTCTAGTATATATGTACGCAAAATGCGGAAGCATGCACAAGGCACGTGAATTGTTTGACAGAATGCCTCAGAGAGATGTCATCTCATGGAATGCCATGATTGCAGGATATGCACAGAATGGGTTTGTTGAAAATGCTCTAGAAACTTTTAAGCAAATGCAACTGGCGGGTGTTCAGCCAGACTCCTCAACTTTTGCCAGCATACTCAGAGCTTGTGCCAAAACGGGAGCTTTGGAACAGGGTACGGACATCCATCAAAGCATAACTGAAGGGGGATTTTTGTCAGATGTTGTTGTTACAAGTGCCCTGGTAGACATGTATGCAAAATGTGGAAGCATAGACAAGGCATGTGAACTGTTTGACAAAATGCCTCAGAGAAATGTGGTTTCATGGACTGCGATGATTGTAGGATATGCACAAAATGGATTTCTTGAAAAAGCATTAGAAACTTTCAAGCAAATGCAATTGGCAGGTGTAAATCCAGACCCCTCAACCTTTGCCAGCATCCTCCCTGTCTGTGCCAAAATGGGAGCTTTGGGACAGGGTACGGACATCCATCAAAGCATAACAGAGGGGGGATTTTTGTCAGATGTTGTAGTTGCAAATGCCCTGCTAGACATGTATGCAAAATGTGGAAGCATAGACAAGGCATACGAACTGTTCAACAAAATGCCTCAAAGAAATGTGGCCTCGTGGACTACAATGATTGTAGGATATGCACAAAATGGATTTGTTGAAAAGGCTCTAGAAACTTTTAAGCAAATGCAAGTGGCCGGTGCAAAGCCAGACTCCACAACCTTTGCCAGCATCCTTCCAGCCTGTGCCAAAATGGGAGCTTTGGAACAGGGTATGGACATCCATCGAAGCATAATAGAAGGGGGGGTTTTGTCAAATATAGTAGTTGCAAGTGCCCTGATAGACATGTATGCAAAATGTGGTAGCATAGAAAAGGCATGCCGACTGTTTGAAAAAATGCCTCAAAGAAATATGGTTTCATGGAATGCCATGATTGCGGGATATGCACAAAATGGATTTTGCAAGGATGCTCTCAAAATCTTTGAATTAATGAAGTCCTCTGGAACATATCCTGACATTGTAAGCTTTGCTTGTGTTCTATTTGCATGCAGCCATGCAGGTTTAGTGGAGGAGGGCTGTACATACTTCAATCACATGAGCAATCCATATTGCATTACACCTACAGTTGATCATTATGTGTGCATGGTTGATCTTCTTGCCCGTGCTGGATATCTTGAGGACACCCTAAACTTTATCATTAAGATGCCGGTTAAACCTGTGGTGGATGTGTGGATGTGTTTTCTTGGTTCCTGTAGATCACATTTGAATATCGGCTTAGGGGTATTTACAGCGATGCTGCTTTTCGATTTGGATCCTAAAAATTCTGCGACTTATGTTCTTCTCTCAAACATCTATGCAGAAGTGGGGAGGTGGGGTGAGGTTCAAATGTTAAGGAGATTGATGAAAGATAGAGGAATTAAAAAGATCCCTGGATGTAGTTGGATTGAAGGCCATAAAATGGTACACGCTTTTTGTGTAGGAGACAGATCACAACCCAACCCAAGAAATCTATGCGAAGTTGGAGAAAGTGCTTGGGAAATGAAGGCCTGGTAGGGCATTTTCCAGATTCAAGGCGTCCACTTAATGATATGGAAGAGAAGAAAAAATGATTATTTCTCTGCCACGATAGTAAAAAGTTGGCAATTCCATTTGGTTTGTTAAACATGCCCCCTGGAACAACTATTAAAAACCTTCAAGTATGTGCCGATTGCCACACTGGAATCAAATTTATCTTCAAGATTGTTGCAGGAGAAATTGTTGTGAGAGATGTGAACTGTTTCGATCATTTTAAACAAGGATAATGTTCTTGCAGAGATTATTGGTGATACTAAATGAAGCAATCTGAAAAATAGGCTTGTTTTTTGCAATCTGGACCATGCTGATGGTTTCATAGATTTAGATACATGGAGTGCAATGCAGATCACTGCTTATATATACTGTTGTGGTATCTGTCAGAGACCTGTTTTATCGTAACATGGATGTTTCACTGAATTGATTTCAGGAAACCTTTATATGTATGTAATGAAAGTCTGGAGATGGTGGTTGCAGAAGGCAAGGAACTCTAAAGCAAATGGAAAGATGCTTGACCAGCAGGAAATGGGACAGGAGGACTTACAATCAACTTTTGCCCTTTGTATTTGAATTAGTTTTATTATCTTTTACATATCTAACGTGAGATTAATTACACATTCCAAATTAGGTATATAATTTTGTGTGAGTTCATTTAGATGTTGTCTGATGCAGAAGGACCGGGTACCCATTGAAGGGCAACCAATCCAAGCAGCTCTTCTAACATAGAGGCCATTCATCTTCAACAGGAAATTAATATCAACCATAAAACTCCAAATTTATCATAACAGTGCTTATCAATTACAAGAACAGATGAGGTCATTAATACATAAAACTGAATTCAACAAAATTTGCCACAGAAACTTACAACAAAGAAACCTGTGGTACAACACTATTTACTATTGAAAAAGTTTTGAACTTCAACTATGACTACACAAACCAAATCTAATTGCAGACTTGACAGCCATCCTACTTAGAATTGAACAGTCTTAAACTCGAAAAAATCTACGAGTCCTCATTCGCGGGGAAATAAAAATACGAACAAAAATAGTCGATTGCCAGTCTAGCTGCCCTCCATTTTCCATAATTCTCCATTAGCCCCCAATAATCCACTCATCCAAAATATATCAAGCATTGATTCGCCACAAGCCGCCCCACTGGTCAAAGATTATGTTAAATATTTTTTTTTAACTGTCAGTGCCGGAAAACCCATGTCTTGCTGTAATATTAAATCCACCATGGAAAGTAAACAAAGATAATGCCAAAAGCATATGAAATGGTAGAAGCACACGCAAATTGAAGACTATCAGAATTAATAGACATTGCCAGTTGGAACGGAGGTTTAGGTGTTCCCGTATCATCCTCGTCGAGTAAAAGGTTTGTGAGCACAGTTCACAAATTTTAGCCAACAATGAAATTGCACATTCTGCAGCAAGCTTTATTATTAAATCATCTTCTTTCAGTACTTAGCTAGAGTAAATCTTATCTCCCTCTGCCAAATAGATTCTTTCATCTTTTACTCCTTTCATTATTCTGTTCACCATAAACCATCTACACTTTTCTCTTCCGTCATCTTCAACTATTTTAGAAGACTTCCTCCTTCACTCTTCCAACTTGGTTATAGTAAATCTTTATCTCCCTTTCCCAAATATTTTCTTCATCTCTTACTCCTCTAATTGACTTATGTTCACCATAAATCATTTTCTTTTTTCTCCTCTGCCATCTTCTTCCTACTGCCCACCTCCTAGAAATCTTCACCTGTACTCAAATCTTCACCATAAGTTTTATGATAAATAATTATTTCCTCTTTTATACCTGCAAACACCACTTTATCAGTTTCACATTTGCAAATAAATCTTTATGAAAATTAGAAATTTTCATAATCATCTCCTCCTTATCTGTTTCTGTAAACATCTTTTGTTCAACCACTACAGCTTTTGCTCCTTCATTTTGCACATTTGATACCTCATCAAGGCACTTATCTTTGCACTACTCCACATTATTCATCTTTTGTGGTCTTCTAAAATACAAATTTCAGCATCACGACTCTTGGTCCACATGACGGATTTCAAAGAATAAAATTTTCTTCTCTTCTTTGCCATCTTCGACTACTACAAACTTATAAGTAATTCAATTGCTCAATCTTCTTCATCTACATTCACCACTTCATTTTCATACTTCATTCTTTTTGCATTCAACTGAATGACTTCCCATAAACAGTTTCCCTACAACACAAGTGTATAAATCAACATAAACAAGATTATAAGAATCTAAAAAGTTGGTTATCTTTCTTTCCTTCCCTCATCTTCTCTTTCGTAGACGCCTCAGGTACAATCTTTTTAACCTTCTCATCATCCTCTTTTGCACTTAACTAGATCACATATATCAATACCTCTATGTTTTCTTCTCTATTTTGTTGCTCCACATTACCCAATGTCTTCATGTTCTCCAAAGGACCTACAACTACTGCAACTTCCTCTTCTTGGTTACAACTTCCTACTACTACAACTTCCTCTTCTTGGTTACAACTTCTTGCTCTTAATCAATTTCAGTTTTAAAGTCACTCTATCTACTCATTAGTAAATCTCCAACATGCCATAAATCCATTTACTTATCAATATTTTCTTTGGTTGCTGCTGCAACATTTCTTATTTATTCTCCAACTGAATTCTTTTATCTTCTCCATGCCTTCCAAAAGACATCTCGTTTTTTTCTTTCACAAGTATCTCTTTTTCTATTCTATATATGTATATTTTCTCTTCTTCTACTTCTAGCAATTCCTTGATCTATCTTTAAACACTCTCTCTTTCGCTGCAATTTATGGCATTAATTCATCTTATTTAATTTCTTTTGTTTTGCTTACAAATAAACCTTCAATCTTTTCTTTTTATTTATTTGATCTATCTTACTTCTTCTTTGCTTTACATCTTCTAACCACCTATCTCATCTCAACTTCTCTCTTCTAAATATCTCTCAATAATAGAAATTTTTACAACCCTCCTCAAGGCCATCCCTATCCTCTTTCTTGAAGTCATTCCCACAAAAATAAACCTCTCATGAACACAAGACACAAAATATTTTCATAATAAGAAATTCACATACACTCACCAAGGTCCACAACTTGTCTTCTTGAATAACCCCCTCTACCCACTTTCCATTGTGGAGGAAGCTAGCACACCTTCTATCTAACATTATCTTTGTTGTAGGACACTCACATACCACTCATTCTTTTTATCTTCATTTCCTCAATCACATCAACATCAATTCCTTGACACTCTTTCCAATGAACAACCTCTCTAATGCCAAATTGATGTAGTCAAGGACTAGGTACTCATTGAAGGGCAACCACAGGCAGCTCTTCAAATATTCATGCCATTCATCTTCAACAACAAACTAATATCAAGCTTCAAAATCCAAATTTATCATTAACTTAATTTATCAACTTTCAAGAACAAATGAGACCATTAATACATAAAACTTGGAATTCAATAAAATTTGCCACAAATGATTACAACAAAGAAACCTATGGTGCAACAATATTTACTATTGAGAAAGTTTTAAACTTCAACTACAACTACACAAATAAAATCTAATTGTAGACTTAACAACCATCCTACTTAGACTTGAACAATCTTGACCTTGAAAAAATCTACGACTCTTCATTCATGGGAAAATAAAGATATGAACAAAAAAAGTTGATTACTAGTCCAACTTCCCACCATTTGATAATTATCTATTATTCACCAATAATCCACTCATCCATAATATATTAGCTTATCAGTGGAGTAGGAAAAATCTAGACAATCAATTATGATAGCCACCAACACTATAAATAACATGTCTAGGAATTTTGTTCACCACAAGCCACCCACTCCTCAAAGATAATGTTAAATATTTTTTAACCGTTAACATAGGAAAACCCATGCCTTTCTACAATATTAAATCCATCATGACACCAAAAGCATTTATAGAATTAAAAAATATATTGCAATTACACTCATAATATGTTCAAATTGATTCACGTGTGCCAAACCTAACAAATAACAATAACAACTAAACTACATGTGATAAGATAGGATTTTAATAATTTTGCATTAGTTGCATACCTAGCAAATGCTTGTGAAGACTAAATTTCACTTGCCACATTTTAAGTTTCTTTACAAATTTTAGTCATAGCTACATTAGGAATTTTGATATTTTCTACTTATTTTTTATTAAAATTTATAATAGAGGATTCAATTAATAATTTTCAAAGACTTATGAGTCATGTGACTTAAATTAGAATTATGAATTCTAAGTGTTACATATTAGGAGTATGGATATAAGGGTGTGCTCAAAGATGTTGAAATAATTTGATTTAATAATGTACAAAATTTCAAATTTAAATTCATGTTCGATTTTATCTCATTTCATGTCACGATCTTCTAATTTAAGTGCATAGATCAAATGTCATAGGTAGAGAGGGGGGGGAGGGGCAGGGGCGAAGAGAGGAAGAGGGAGAGAGAGTGAGAGTGTTTCATTCAATATTATGATTGATTTAAGTGTGTAGATCACATGTGACATGGAGAGCCAAACTTTGTGTGTGTAGGGAGAGGGGGAGTGGGTGTGTATGCATGGTTGATAATTTAATTTTCATGGTGCAATGTAATGTTTAAACTAACTAGGGTTCATAATTTCAAAAGAGACCATACTAAAGTTTGTTGTTTGTCAAGGTGTTTATCTTTTGTATGTGTAGTGTGCATAAGTACATGCTTAATAATTAAATTTTCATGGTGCAATGTTATGTTTAAATTGAACGGGGTTCACAATTTTGAAAGAGACCATGCTAAAGTTTATTGTTTGTCAAGGTGTTTATCTAAAGGAAAATTTAATGTCAAACAAATCAATTAAATAATTTAAGATTATACAACATCTAAGAAGCCTTATAACACACTATTTTAAAGGTAAAAAAAAGCTAATAAGTTACAATATTTATTCATGATTAAACAAGTACCAAATGAAGTAAGCAACCATTGATTATACTAAATATAAATAAAAATGATCAAACAATCTTTTAGCTAAAAGAACTTGATCACATAAAATAAGTGTTCCCTTTTACGACATACATATTTATTTTTTGTTCTCTTTTTTAATGATGTAAATATAAATTATTTTCATTAAAAGTTATAATTCATAATCTTGAATATATTTCTCTTAATAAAATAATAAAGTAAGATAACAGATTGAGATACGAACCTACACCAAGGTAGAAATCAAACTACTTTATTAATATCATACAATATATTCAAATAAATCATTATCCACTCAATACAAACTTATAATCTCGCACTAAGTATATACATATAACATCATGTTGGAGTAAAATTGATAGGCACAAAAAGAGAATAATGAGAGTGATTTTCTCCCAACCATAGAGCTATATAGGCTTTGTTGTGCATCACCCACAAAAAAGGGACCGTACTTTTTATGAATAGAGTTACAAAAGTGTAATACATAGGAAGAAAGAGATAACAAGGTGTAGGAGATTTAATATAACATATTCATCCCCTTGGCCAACGTTTGTAACAATACAATGTCAAATTTTCTATCTCATAATAATAATGATAACAAAGTTGTATAACCATGGTTACACCAAACTAACAATAACATTGCTTTATTTTTGCATGTAATCTTCCAAATAATTAAGAAATATTGGATGGGCCCCAATAAGACATTATACTTTTCAATTAGAACATAAAGATATTACAATGAGGTGAAAATTAGATAATAAACTTGAAAGAAAACAAATTTCACAACAAACATAGTAATAGATTTGTTCAATCTTAATAATATATGGGGCATTCCTTTTTTTTTTTTGGAAATTGTAAAAAGGATTTTTGAAGTAATATTCTTTTCTCTTAAAACAAAGGTCTTGTCCTAAAATGATAGATGGTTGACTATGGTAGGCAAGATCACTATGATCAAAGTTGTTCTTTTAGCTATTCTAATTTATTTAATACCAATGTTGTTAACTCCTTTGAGTATTCTATTAGAAATGGAAAATATTGTTAGAAGATTTTTATGAAAGGCAATTTAGAGAAAAAGTATTGTTCTTTTGTCTTGGGAAAAGGTTTATAAATATAATTATTAGATGGGACTAGCATTCATATTTTGAAATCTTAGAATTTGGTTCTTAGGGAAAATCTAGCTTGATTTATGTATGCAAATCCATAATCAAAATGGTATAGATTTATTTAGGCCAAATATCTTTATTCTCTAGCAAGGGAAATAATTTTTATTCATCAACCCCTTTCTTTGGGGGAATATCTTTAGGAATCTCATAAGATTCTAAAATAAAATTGGGGGTTTAATGTTAACGAACAAGATTATTTTGAATTATGTGAAGGTGAACAGTACAATTATAAATGAGATTCTTTTGAGGATCTCCTTTTTCCTGTAAATTGGAAAATTTATCTCACAAATATTTTGAAGCAAAAGGTAATATTTTTCTTGTTTAGATAAGATGAATTATCTTGATTAGGGTCTAAAACTAATTCCAATTTTATTAGATAAGGATATTTATATCTTTCACCTTCTCCCTCTTTTTTCTAGCCTCATAAATTATGTTAGAATGATGCTTGTCTTCCTAAATTAGGTACTTTTTCTTGGTTATCTTTGCACAATAAAATCTTAACTACTAAGATATTAAAAATATGGGAGTTTTACCTACTTTCAAGCGTGTGCTTTGTGGGCATATTGAGGAAGGTACAAATCACCTCTTACTAAATTATATTTTTAGTAATAGATGTTAAGGCTTTGTTCTAAGTTAGGGTGGCCAAAACCTTTTCCAAATACTCTTTTGGATTGAAAGAAATTACAAGATTTTAGGAAATATTTTGGTTCTTTTAATGATCATATGCAAAATTAAAAGGCCCATCTTAGAAATATTGATATCATATGTTTCAAAGAAGTTATCTTTCCCTCAAAAATTTACAATATGGGACAATGAAATATTGAAGTTTTTGCCTCTTCTAAAACTTCCTCCAAGAGGTCGTTTCAATGGTTCTCTAAAAATCAATAGATCTTTAGTCATATGGTGTCCTCCTCCACTTGACATTGTTAAGATTAATTTTGATGGAGCTTCTAGAGGTAACCTGTGAGAGGGTAAATGGCAATCAAAGGAAAATCAAGCATAAACAAGATGAAATCAATGCATAAACTAGGATTATACCTTCAATTCCTCTTCATAGATTGAGCTCAAGTTGCACACAAAGACTTGAAGGTTTTCTCACAATGATGTGCTTGAGATGTTGTGGATTGCTCACTTACAATTCCAACATAATAGGGCTAAGTTCATTCAAGATGATCAGATGAGGAAATGAGGCTCCAATTTATAGAAATTGAATGAGGACAATGGAGGGATAAGATTGCTTGGCTAATCAAGGGTGCAAATTGAATGAGGTGTGGATCAAGAGCATTGTGACATGTGTCATGATGGGGAGAGGTAGAAGAGATGAGGTGTGCTCACACATGTGTGAGCAGACCTTGGATAGAGAGGCCATTTAATTTTGGAGGTTATATATAAGAGGGTGTAAAAGTTAGTGGGGGTAGGTGAGATCTCACACATGTGTGAGAGGAGGTGGTAAAGAGGCTTATGATACTTGTCATTATGAGACAAGTTTAGGAGACGTGAGGGAATAAAAAAATTAGGAGAAAATTGGTAATGATGATTAGTAAGGAGGGTTAGATTAACTAATCAAGGATTAATTAATTTAATTGGGTAGGTTGAGTCAATAAACCATAGGCCTATCAACTAGGTTAGAGTTAAAAGTTGGAGAATTGACTAATGATAGTTAGGAAATGGATAAGGTTAATTAATCAAGGATTAATTAACTCAAATGAGATTAGAAGAAATAAGGATAATGGTGGGATTAATTGAATAATTCAAATACTTAATTAATTGGAAGAACTTTAATCTAGAAAATGATATAATTTATTAAATAATAAAATATTTAATTAATTATAAGAAGAAGATGGAATAATTAATTAAATAATAAATATTTAGTTAATTAAGGTTCAAGAGGGGTGAATTAATAAAATAATAGAATTATTTAATTAATTAGGAAGGTGTGTTGTCAAAAATAGGGTGACTACATTTTGCCCCTCTTTGATGTGGCATCCATAGTGATGCTATGGCAAAGAAGTTTAAATTTTTTCCCCAGTGAGTTAGAAGGTATGTTAAGTTGTGATGCCCCCTCAAGAGGCTGACCATAAAAAAATATGGAAAAAATATTTTCAGTTGGCATTTTGAAATAGGTGGATTAGGATGATGTAGGATGGTGCAGGAAAGGAAAATGGTGAAAATAGGGAAAATAAACAAAGAAACAAGCTCAGAAATAGAGGGGATACGAGACATTTTCAAAGCCTATAAATAGGACTTAGGTGGGCCCAAAAAGTCATTTTCAACCTTGTGATTGGTGGAGAGGAGCTAGGAGACATCGAGGAGGCATGGTGCAAGATCTGAGGCATTTGCATTGTTCGGAGACAGTTCGGGAGTACTAGCGATCGAAGGATGTTGGCGACTCAATATGCGATCTATCTATGAGGTTTTAGGCTAGTTTAAGGGTGTTGAGATAGGTCGAATTAGGGTTCAAAGGGCAACAAAGTGGGGGCACAATTACGACACCTGCGTTGAAAAAAATGATACTTGTGCAAAAGCTACGCCTACAATACGTTTTAGCGCTTGTGTGGAAAAGATCGATGCTTGCACTCGTCGTGCATGCAGAGTACGTTCCTACAAGAGGCACACCTTCATTAGAGGTCGGGCAAGGGGAGGAGGCTATTTCAGTGCTTGCGTAAAGTGGTGCTTGCATTGCCAAAAATTGTGCCTTCAAGTGAAAAGGTGTTGCCTATGCAAAGCAACACCTAGGTTGGGAAAGGACAATCCTGTGCCAAAATTAATGGTGCCTACTCTAAAACGAAAGTGCAGATTTGCAGAAACAACAAGTGTGCGAGGGGTTTAGGGGTAGAATTCAGGAAATGGTTTTTTGATGGTTGGTGTTAGTGCGTGAAATGATATTGGAGGAGCTAAAGATCCTCCAATCTCGTGAGTGACGCATGTACATTATGTTGATGTATCAAGAGCCATTGTCAGATATGGATGAGGATTGGTTGCTTCTAATGGGCTTATATTACATTTTGAGGATGTCCCGGATTTGAGGGCATCAAACTCTGATGATTATGTTGATAGAGCGATGGCATAGTGATACTAGCAGTTTCCATTTACCAATAGGGGAGGCCACTATCACCGTGGAGGATGTATGGCAAATCCTATGACTATCGATCCATGGCGAGCTTGTATAGTACAACCTTCATGGTGTGAGACATGCTTTGCGGTGGGTATTTATGACTAGGGATTTTCCCATCAAAGGTGTTGAGCTGGATTTGGATGTCAGGATAAGACATTAGCCAACACTATCACTATTTATAGCTTTATTGATCATAGGGACCCTAATGTCGAACAGGAGGTTGTGCAAATTTGCGGTGGGTTGGGTATGAGTTTTGGAGGGGATAATAGTAGATGGGATGGTATATTCTTGGGGCGCCTTCGTCCTAGTGAATCTATACCAGGAGGTGCATTGTTTTGTTTATAGGGATGAATAAAGTCTATGTGTAGGAGTGACTCTATTGCATGTGTGGGATTTTGAGCATATTGCAGTCTTACGACCAGTTTGTGACAGATGGAGGGGTGATAGATAACCCTATGTATTCATGTATGTGAGATTCTAGAGACAACATAATATGGGATAGTTGGATCAGTGGTGGAGGGTTTTAGACAAGATGGATACCTTCACCTAGTGCTCGTACCTCGATTGTGAGGTGTGGGAGGATGATCACCTTTATATGCCATACATACAAAGGATACACTACTTGATTGGGAGGACCTCAACAATCATTGAGAGGTACCTCCTTGTTTGAGTATTGAGATAGTTTGGTTTGCGACAAACTGTGCCACAGATAGAGATGATTTTTTCTTAGGTGGTTTGGGAGAGGCTTATATGGGGCAGGTATATAGAGTATGACATTGATTTTTAGAGCTGGGGAGATACTCTTGCTATGGAATGGGATCTATGGCCAGAGGTGGTAGATGAAGTGACTACATGTGAGTATGGTACATGGTGGGAGAGGCATAGACCTATCTGCTTGACCATCCCACATGATCAACTAGCAGTTGTGGAGAGAATTAGTAGTGAACGTAGTGACAATGGTAGCAATGGTAGTGGGAGCAGTAATGGAAGCAATAGTGATAGTAGGGACAATGGCGATGATGAGGAGGGCAGTGATGATTGTGATGGGAGTGACGATGATGATGGGGATGGTGGTGATGATGGGGGAGATGGAGAGGGTCAGTGTGTGTGATTGAGGAGAGAGGATATGTGAGAACAAGTGCAGGCACTGAATACAGAGAGAGATCAGCTTCGACAGGAGCAAGATTAGGCTCGACATGATCATTTACAGTTTATGGACGATTGGGATATGGATAGGGTGGATGTGGCTTGACTGCAAGGTCAAATAGATGGTCAACTAGAAGCATTGACAATAGATAGGGATGCAATAAGAGCATAGGTTTCTTGCCTATAGATGTTGGTGGATGGAGGGGGCAATGGAGACATGGGGGAGGTAATGGAGGAAAAATGGTAGTGATCATAGCGTAGTAGGATCAACTCTAAGTAGATGTAGCTAGACTGAGGTGGGAGCGAGATAATGCTTGCTAGTTTGGAGGTGATGGTGGGCTAGCCTATGCATTTTTAGAGTATGAATGGGCTACGAGAGAGGCTAAGTGGTGGTGGAGATTATAAGAGGAGGCAGTTCCACCAAAGAAGAGAGTGGCCAGTGTTACTATCAACAGTAGGTCCCATGGGCTAGTGAGGTTAGAGCCATCAATGACTATGGGGCTTGCACAACTACCACAATGAGATCCACAAACATCACATAGATCTCCCTATATATCAACCCATTCAGATGCAAGCAACACAAGGTAGCTCCTTATGTAGATTGATTGAATTTTTGGATTTTTACCCCAGAGGGGGTTTGGCTTCCATACACGCGCAATAATTTTGTACGTGTTGTATCATGACATTGTATTAATTTGATATATATGATATGATGGATTTGACCTATATGATTTATGCACATGTTGATTTGGTATACATGTATGGAAATTTATTATGGTGATGTTTAAGATGTTGACATGTTTTATGCAGGATGGTTTTTTATTAACGATAAACAGGTTTTGAAGGGTTCTTGAAACCTTGTACATAAAGGAACAGTGGCAACAAAGATAAAACAGTGGACTGCCCACCCAAGAAACCAAAAACAAGCTGATTACAAAGACATCAACAACCCATCAACAAAAACTAGCTTTAGAAAACAAAGATAAAAAAATACAATAAACTTCCATTAGATAAGTTATTTGAGCATCCTCGTCACTTCCAAATCCTTTAATGCCAACCTATCATGCATTTCCATGATGTCATCCACATCCTACCTAGGGACCATTTTTCCTTTCTTAGTTTTACTCTGAGCACACACACTCGACCCAACACCTAAATCCATGGTCTGCAAGTACTTGTTTACACTCTCCCCGCTCTCCTTAGTCATCTAATCACCAAAAAGACCTCTGCCCATCCATTCTTTTGCCTCCTCGTTGAGGAAAACTAGAACTTCATCTGAGGCTTCCAACTTTTCCTTGCTAAGATTAATGAGTGTGTCTAAGATTAATGACCGTTTTATGCAGGATGGTTATATTGTGTATGATTATGATTATTCATGCGATGTGATTATTTATGTTTATGGTTCTATGATGTTACATGGTTTAGTGATTCTATGTGCATGATGATTATGATTATGATGTTGATATGTGCATGTGATGATAATTATATGTAAAATGGATGTATGGATGAATGGCTTAACTAACAAAAATGGTTCAATGCATTAATGAATATGTTTATGTGTAAAAGTTTAATGCTTTGATGGATACATGAATGTATAAATGGACTATTATATGCTACGATGGAGGGGATTGTGATGGGTGGAAAGCAAAGTGCATTGATTTTTTGGCATTAGGGCTTTATGCAGGCATGCTTGTATGTTTTTGTCTTGTTTGTCCAAGAGTGACGTAGGTGGTTTACTTGAGGTGATAAAACTTTATTATGGGTGGAATTTTATTATGGCATGGTGATGGTTGTTTTTATTTTAAGCAACTAGGCATGGTGATGACCGCTTCCCACTACATATGACAGGGGGTGGTGGAATGTATTAATTGGGATATGTAGGATGGGTGGATAGTGAAAATCTATTCATGCCAACTATAAATTCAAATCTTACACAAACACCATCGTACTATTGTGAACACCTAAAGAGAATAATTTCTCAACCAAAAGTAATCTAACAGAAAGATGGGGATGTACATGATATGCCTTGGTGGTAAGATGTAGGGATTGCCATGTGTATGGTAGGTATAGAGTACAAATTCCTTTGTTCCAACTATGAATTCATGTATCTTATATAAGCACCATTGTACTATTTGTGCACTCCTGAGGGGGATAATTTCTCAGCCAAAAGTAATCTAACAAGAAGGTGAGCATGTGTAGATATGATTTTTATAACGGTCATGTGTGGCGCATGAAGGTGGTAATCATGTAAGCTGTCTAATTTACCATGGGAGTTTTGGCCAAGTGACAATAAGGGGGGATGTATAGGTGTGTAGTGCAAAGATGGTAGGGGAAGCTCTCTGATTTCAAAATCACGGTGTGTGTTCCAAGACATGGTTGGAGAAAGATGGGTGAATTCATTATGGATGGGGAGGAAAAAGTGACCTTATAGATGGTGGACATGACCATACACATGACGCTTGTTTGCTAGGTTTTCACCATGGTACTTTCCCAAGGCACCACAAAGTGGTTTTCACTATTGGATGAATTATTTCTCTTTACTATTTTTTGTGCTTTTTTGATTTTTTGATTTTTTTGTATTTTTTTGATTTTTTGATTTTTTTGTTATTTTTGTATTTTTGTATTTTTTTGATTTTTTGTATTTTTTTGTATTTTTTTATATTTTTTATATTTTTTGATTTTTTTGGTTCTTCTTAAGCAAATAATTTTTTGAGATGAATAATATTCATGGCCTTTTCAAGGGGTTTAGCCTCCATGGTAACTAATTGATATGCCCCTAATCCATATTTTGTTGTAATTATGTAAGGGCCTAGTCAATTAGGTTCAAACTTGCCCTTCTTTTCTCACTCTTGTAGATTACACTAATTTTCCATAAGGACTAGGTCTCCAATAGAGAATTCCCTAGTCTTGATCTTCTTATTATAATTTCTGCAAAGCCTTTTCTAATATGCTCTGAGATGATTAAGGGTGTTTAAGTATTTTTCATCTTGAAGCTCCAACTATTGAAGGCATGCTACTTGATATTCTTCATCATCAATGAGGTGTTGCAGAGAAATTCTCAGTGATGGGAGCTCAACCTCTATTGGCAAGATAACTTCGACATCGTATACTAGGTAATATGGTGTAGGTCCAGTGGGTGTGCAAATACTAGTGCGATAAGCCCACAAGGTGGGATCGAGCTGTAAATGCCAATCTCAACCAATTTCGTTGACCGTTTTCTTTAAAATTTTGAGAGTTGTTTTATTTGTGGCCTCAACCTAGTTGCTTCCTTGTGGATAATATGGAGTGGAGAAATGATGTTGGATGTGGAATTGTTGGAATAGGTTACATACATCTTGATTATTGAAGGGGCGTTCGTTTTCTGTGACTATGGAGGCAGGAATGCCAAAATGACAGATGATGTAATGGAGTATGAATTTAGAAGTTTGTTTCCTTGTAACATAGGTCATAGGTATGGCTTTGACCCACTTGGTGAAATACTTAGTGGTGATTATTATAAATTTATGACCATTTGATGAAGTAGGGTGTATTTTTCCAATGAGGTCTAACCCCCATGACGAGAAAGGCCATGTAGTAATAATATGTTGTAGTTCCTATGATGGTGCATGAATCAGATTGCCATGCTATTGAAAAGGATTGTAGACTTTCACCATATTATTCACATCTTGTTCCATTGTAGGCCAATAATATCCTATACACATTAACTTCTTGAATAATGACGATCCACTAGAATGGGCCCCAAAAATACCTTGATGCACTTCACTTAGGGAAGTTTGAGCTTCTTCTGAGTCTAAGCATCTCAAGAGGGTGTCATCAAAAGACCGACAATAAAGGGTATCTTTGAGGATAGTGGAACATGATTTTTTATGGATGAAGGATTGTCATTGTGAGGATGATAGGTTAAGGGGAATGTTGTTATTACATAGGTATTCGTATATGTCCTAATACCAAGGGGAATTGGGAACAACAATGTCATAAATCATTTCTGATTCTGGAATATCATAAGTAAGAACAAAAAGTTTAATTAAGAAATCATATTACTGGCTATTTTATGAAACATCAACAAGGGAACCAATGGTAGCCATAGCATCAACTACTTTATTATTTATTCTAGGTATCTAATCAAACTGGATTTGCATGAAGTACTCTATAAAGCTACCCACCATGCATTTGTAGGGTAATAACTTGTCATCCTTTGTTTGATACTCGTCATTCACTTGTTTGATGACCAATTGAGAGTCCCCATAAACTTGTAGTTTCATGATTTTCCATTGGATAACAAGATTTAGTCATATTATTAATGCCTCATATTCTCCTATGTTGTTTGTGCAAGAAAAATCAATTCTATAGGACTTAGGGATACAATCTCATTGACGTGTTACAAAAAGTATCCCAACCCCTAAACCATGTTGTGTAAAAGATCTATTGAAGTAAAAATTTCACCATGTGCCTTCTTCTGTAGTCAAAATATTCTCATTGGGAAATTCTATCAATAGTGGATGATTATCTGGTAGAGGGGCCTCAACAAGTTGACTAGAAACTATTTGTCCTTTGATAGATTTCCTTTCTAAAAAATCAATGTTGAATTCACTTAGAATCATGATCCATTTAGCCATTCTTCCTGTATGAGTTGCCTTTGAAAGTAGGTATTTTAATGGATTCACTTTAGAGATGAGTTGAGTTTTATGATTAAGTGTGTAGTGTCATAGTTTCTTGGCACAAAAAACCATTTCCAAACATGCTCATTCTATTGGGGGATAGTTCAACTCACATCCAAATAGTGTGTGCACAAGATATGTAGTATATAGTCTTTTCTTTCCCTTTGTCATCATGTTGACCCAATAATGCCCCTAGTGCCACTTGAGTAGCTAATATATACAAAAGGAGTGATTTATCTAATTGTGGTGGCACTAGGACTAGTGGTGATGCAAGATAATCCTTAAGTTGTTGGAAGGCCTATTGACAATTGTTATCCCATTTGAATATAATATTCTTGTAGAGTAGGTGGGAGAATGGTTGATATTTGTCGGCCATCTGGGAAATGAATCTACTAATTGCTTGTAATTTTACTTACAAAATTCTAAGCTGTTTAATGTTCTTCAGGGGAGGCATTTCCATTATTGCTTTCACTTTGGCTAGATCTTCTTCAATACCTCGGCAGGAGACAAAAAATCCCAAGATTTTTCTAGATGTGATCCCAAACACACATTTCTTGAGATTAAGACACAATTTGTATTTTCTAACCAATCAGATATTTTCTCAAGCACTTCAATGTGTCCTCTTGTTCTTTATTTCCCTAGAAGATCATCTGCATAATCCTCTATGATATCATGCAACATGTCATGGAAAGTAATAGTCATTGCTCTTTGGTATGTGGCCCCTATGCTCTTTAATCTGAAAGGCATTACTTGATAACAAAATATTCCCCATGAAATTATGAAGGTTTTCTTATGTTGGTCTTCTACAATTCGAATTTGATTATAACATGAAATCCCATCCATAAGGGGTAATGTTTCATGTCATGTTGTGAGATCTACAATAATATCAATGTTTGGAAATGGGAAATCATCTTTTAGGCATGATTTATTAAAATATTTGAAGTTAGTATATATGTAGATGCCCCTAGTGGGTTTAGAAATAGGTACGATGTTAGAGACCCACTCAAGATAGTCAATAGGTTTAATGAATCTGGCTTCTAAGAGCTTTTACAATTCTACTTTTACCTAGAGAGCAATCTGGGGGTGCATCTTGTGAAGTTTTTGATTAATCGGTTTTCCATTAGGGTAGGCTACTAAATTATGTACCATGAGAGATGGATCAAGGCCTGGCATGTCTGCACATGTTTAGGAAAAAATGATGGATCTTCTTTTGAGGAAATCTTCCAATTTTTGATTAAATATGTCTTCTAGTTCTTTGGCTATGTACATGATTTTAGGTTCTTCACATGTTCCCAAATTAATGTTTGTTATGTCTTTGAATACTATTGTATATGTCTCATGATGTTTGGGAATCAAATCAACCCCATCCTCTAACACCTCAGAGAGGTTTTCCTTAGAGGATGCATCTTTTATTTTTACTTTTTCTTGATCCAAAAGTGCCTCATTGAGATTTCACTAAGGGATCTTTCTTTTTTATTTTTTCCTTTTTTATTATTTTTGTGATTGATGCACATGATTTATTCCTCAAAATAGGAATCCTTATTTAACTTGATTTGATGTTCTTGCTTGTGATCGCCTGGGGGTATGTGTTCATAGACTCCCATGATTTCTACTATTGCTTCATCATTTTGGAATGTGTCTACTATGGGAGGTCCCTATTGATCCCAATCAATCTATTTAGGATATACGAGTGGGAGATCAATGGATGATTTTATGGTGTATATGTGGTTTATGTCAAAGAACTTAGTGATGGTTTGGAAGTAATCTTCAATGAACTCCTCCTAAGAGCTTTGATCAATAAAAGTCCTACTACCTTTATCATGAGTGCATTGCAGTCTTACGGTTAGCAAATCAATGGCCTGAAAGCTAAGTCCTTGATGATATTTATATTCTCAGAGCTAGATAGGTTCCATTATTCTTTGCTCTTGTGCCCCCAATCCTTTTCCCATGTAGCCCATATGTTTACACAAGTCACGTCCTTTAGAATATTAGTAGATCTCGAGGGAAGTTAGTGATTGTTCATCTTCTTCTTTATATAACCATGAAGAGACGTCCATGTTGAGGCCCAAATATTCTTTGTCTAATAATCCCCATTTATTGAAATTATTAAAGGTTTATTTTGGCTTCAAGTTGAGTGTGTGACCATATGATTGTGGGGAGGTAGGGAGTTGTCCTATGTAGAAGGAACCCTAGATCCCATATCCTCCACATCCTTTATCAGTTACCATGAACTTTCTTTTAGGGATGGAATGTGGTGTTGATGATGGTTGCAAAGTGGATGGGTTAATATAGGTTAGGGAAAAATTTAGTGGTGAATCTTTGCCAATTGGCCAAGTCAAAATTGGCGAATTCTCGCTTCCAATAGGGTGTCCAAATTGCCCGAATTTTACGAAGTATAGGTCCAATGCATGTCCATTCGCCAATGAGTTTTTTTATGAGGCATATTTAAGCAAAAAAATTGCCATTAACTACGCGTTTCAATTGTACCGACTAATATTTTCTCCTGGAATCCTGAAAGAATTTAATAAAACACCTACATATTCACCAATACTATTAAAAAAATATTGTATCAAGACCCATTTCGCCAATTAAAATTTACAAATAGTTGCTTGTGAAGACCCATTTTGCCAATTAAAATTTATAAATAGTTGCTCACGAGGACCTATTTCGCCAATAACATTAACAAATAATTACATTTGGGGACACATTTCGCCTTGAAAATTACAACGTATCATTGTATAAGCAAGTGGGATTCGCCAAATATTTAATATACCATTTAAAAATCTCATGAAATTCGCCAAATATGGAATCATGGATTGATATAAATACAATCAAAAGTGTCATTTATTCTTAATTTCTTACACATTTTGTTCGGTTATGAGGTTCTACTTCTCCATTCAGAACTGGAAGTCAACGAACTATGAAGCCGAAAACGTAGACTTAAAAGGTGAGTGATCATTTCGTGATAGTGTTATTAGTTATAATAATACATTTTCTTTATCTCTTTTCCATTCTTGCTTCAACAAAGTGAACCTTAGAACCAAACTTTGAAGTTTCAAAGTTTTTGAAACCTCTGACCCATCGACTAGAAAAGGTGAGTGATCATTTCTTCATAGTGTTATTAGTTATAATAATAAGTTTTCTTTATCTCTTTTCCATTCTTGCTTCAACAAAGTGAACCTTAGAACCAAACTCTGAAGTTTTGAAACCTCCAACCCACCGAGTAGAAAGATGACCAGGAAAGACTTGCAACTCAATAAAGTGAACCATCAAAAAAGTAAGAGAATCGGTAAGTTATGAAAATTTAGAACTCTGCGACAAGGTTATAAAACTCTGAGGACTAGTGACTAAGGTTAGGAAAAGCCAAAATTTTTATATTGTATTCCATGGTATTGAATTTGATATGTGATTCTGCATCATTTTTAAAGAACAACACTTATCACACTACTTATAAATTCCTATTTCATTTCCATTCACACAATCTTTGATAAATAACTGAAAGGAATATTATTAATCCATTCCTTGAACAAAAGCTAACAATTCAACATAAATAACTTATAAAGGCATCTAGTGTCCACCCAACTTAAACAATAAAAGCTTAAACTACCAAATCACCTAAATTATATTGAGAAATACTTACACATCCATCACCATAAAATCTTTATTCACAGATAAATATTCCACAGCAACGAAACCATCCAAAAATCTATCAATCTCATGTAAATAGAAATAGAACTTTTGAAAGAAAGATAACAACTAAACTAATATCACTGCACTCTGCAAAAAATTTATTCATAGATAATAACACCACAACAATATAGAAAAATTATATCATCTGTCATGCCAATAATAGATATCACACTAGCAAACATTCAATATAAACAAAATTTAAATCTATACACCATAACTCAAAGATTATACATGCATAAACTCCACCAATGTCTTCTATATCAAAATAACAGATAATAGCCAAAATAATAGAGTTTTCCCTAATGAGTAAATCAAATTTTTCTCAAAAGAGCCTAATCACATCAGTTGAACCAATATTTAAACATAGCCAATGTCTTTGGTAATGGTTTCTTGAAAGTAACCATACCAAAAATTAAAAAAAGTCATTAACTTAAAAGTGCCAACTTTAAAGAAAGTATATGAAAATGCTAAAAATAAACTATGCATCATTCCCAGCCGCTTCAACTTCATCAACTTCTGGCTCATCGTTCTCTCCTTGTTGCAACAAATTCTCCTGCATCTTCATTTTGGCTTTATATTCCCTGTACCTGGTAATGATTGCAAAAATCTCCCTGCTGCCTAGTGTCAATATGATCTGAAGCCCAGTTCTCCATTTTTTGAGAGCAACTTCAGACTCATTCAGTGTGTCAAACCTCCTTTCTGCTTCAGCTTTAAAAGTTTTGAGATAAAGCTCCAGCCTCCCAAGCTTTGAGAAATATTCTTTAGTCATTGTAGCAAGATGTGCTACTTCTCTGTTGAAGACTTCTCTAAAATTTGAGCAGATTTCTTTTGTGTCCAAAATTTTCTCATCAAAATCATTTGTTATCTTCACCTGCAAATCATGAAAGTTCCCCTTGATTTCTCCTAACATATCCAAATAATTCTCTAGCACTTATGTGATTTCCTTTACCAAGTCATCATATATGTTTAGTTTCCATTTAAGTGAATCAAGCCATGAAGGATCTAATTCCTTTGGATCACTAACAATTTGTTCATTTACCAGCTTCAATCGATCCATGGAAATTAAATCTTTCATTTCTTCTGAAACTACATACAACTTGGTTTGATTGTTTCTAACCTGCTGCAGTTATGCTATTAATCCTTTTCTTTTATCGACAATGTCAATGTAGGAAATCACATATTTACTAATAAAAAATATAGCTTCCTGAGATAATTCTTCAATCCACTCACTAGCAGCCTTGGAATAATTTAGATTTTTCTTAATCAACTACATCGTAAACTCATCAATAACTCTTTCTTGGGAACTAGAAGCCTCAGTATACAAAAAGGGAGAAACAATGGAAGAGATAAAGTTTTTGAAATCCAAAATTTGAGATTGCAATTTTACCCTTTCTTTCCTTTCTTCTTTTACCTGCTTGGCTAAAAGCATTGACTGAGTAATTGGCGTGATATACATCACCTTCAAGTGTCTGGGGACCCATGTCAACATGTATGATTTTATAATCATCTGTGAATATCTTACATCATCTACATCTTTTAAAGGTTTTGCTATTTCTAACACCTGATTACCAGAGACAACATCATTCAGAATTCTTGACATTTTCTGGGCTTTCTTGGGCCCTAAGGAAGATTGGAGTAATTTTGTCACTATATCTACTCTAGCCCCAACAGATGTCGTAGGAGTGTATTTCCTCTTCTTTTCTACCGCTTTCCTCAACCATACTGGAGAGTTTTCTATTAGACTAAGGGCTTTATCACTTTGAACAACCTCTCTAGACTTGCTAGGAATAATTGATATGTTTTCTATAGGAGGAGATTGAGAAGATTCTTCAGACAAGGGTGGGAAAGTACTATCTTGAACAATATGCTTAAAGATGCTCTCTGAATCTTCTAACACAAGTTTTGTTTGGACATTTTTCTTTTTAAGAGCAAGGGTGGATGGGTTGTCTTGTTCACATATTGATTTTGATTTAATTGATTTCTCTGGCTTTTCACCATCACCCCCAGATTGTGAATTGGCGCTAGAAGACTTGATGACTATCCTCGCCGATGATGTACCTCCAAGGACTACTTGGCTAGATCCTTGCTCATTTTTCTGGGACGATTTTGGTTCATGAAAAGAACTAGCAACCCTACGCCATTTTCCCTCCAACCAATCTTGAGTCCTTTTGAGTACTGGTTCAGCCTGTTTACTCATATATAAAACTTCATCTTTATCCCAGTCAACTCTGGGATGTGATTTATTAGGCAACTTCTCGTATTCAGGATCAAGAACCATCGAATCTTCAGACACATTTTCAGGAATTTGGAAAGAGAGACCAAAAATTTGTATCTGCTCAAGGGTTAACCTCATCTAGTCCCTTCTAAAAACTTCATTTTCATCAGCACAATCTTCCCAGAAATCTTCGATTGAAGTTTGGTGTTGATACGAGCCAGAGGCATATAGATTTTTTCTCACAAAGCCCTTGTCAAAATTAGTTCTTACAAATAAGTACTGGAGATTGTATTCTTTGAGAATCCTTTCAACACCCCTAGCCATCTGATTACTTTTGCAAGAGAAAGAACGAGTAACTAACAGGAAGGTATACCCTCACTTTCCCATATTCATATATTTTATATTTACTATGGCCATTTGTTTGCAGACCTCCAAAAATACCAATAAATCCTCAAGGTACTTAGGTAATTTAAGTGGAGCCTTCTCGTAATCTCCAATTCTCAAATAAGAAAAACTATCAAACTAGATATAAAAAATTTCAAACTTCAACATTCCAGAGATTTTGATTCAAGGGAAAAACACATTTCAGGGTTTCCATCCAACTTTCTCACAGCTTCCATTAAAAAGGCATCATTAACAAGATAATATTCTCCCGTCCCAACATGCCTGGTAAATTGCACATAACACTTATACACAGGCATGCTAGGACTTGGTGGTACTTTTGGTTTCAACCCTGGCCAATGAGCTCTTTGACTAGCAATGATATATATCAAACAAGAACACAGATGAAAGGTAGCAGTCTTTTGAAAGTTAACTAATTGCTCATGCAAGTGAAAGAAAATTATCTCGGCCCAATCGATAAACACATTATCATCACATATAACTAAAATGAACTAACACATCCAGTCTTCAAATAATTCAACTTGTGCATTCCCGACGATACGATGAAGTAAAGCAATAACATCAGCAATTTTTGCTCTAAAATGTGTCCTCTTAAGTTTATTGGGCAATTGAGACTTACCTTTCTTCTCTAATTTTAACCACCCTTTGGCCATAGAATTTTTACACCAGGTTTCATTAATCGTAAAATATTCATTAGTTGTTACAACAAACATCTCCTTTATGGGTGCCTTCTTTGGAATTCCCAATGCTTGAGAAATGACCTCAGGAAATTTTTTGGCTACAATGGTTCTGTCCACGGCCTTGATTTCTTGGGTTTCAGGAATGTACCTTCTTGCACATGCAACAATTAGGTCAACACTCAACATTGCTTCTGGAAAACCTCTGGCTTGAGCTAGTCAACTTTCAAACACCTTCACATCTATATCATATTTTTATTTACTATCTAGATGTGCCCAAAATTATTCCAATTTAAAAAGTCCTAGCTCTGTATCCCTCACACCGAGCCAACAATTTTCAATTTCAGCCTGCATGAGCTCACCATTCCTAATGAGATGCTTGAATTCTTGAAGAAATAACAATAGTAGGTATGCTTGAATGTCTAAGAAAAACTACGCCACCCACATATGCCATTATTGTTGATAGGACGTGCTTTAAATGTGGCATTCAATTTCATACCTCGAAAAGATAGCCTTTAAACTAGCATGCTTTTGGAAATTCCTGAAAAGACAAATCAAGTTCATTCCATACATAGCGTTCAATGAGATGTCCGACGACAGTGCCTTTGAAAGGCAATGTCTGAGAAAAAATACGCCACCTTCAAGGCCAAGCCATATAAAATGACAAGACATGCAATCAATGTGGAGTAAAACAAGAATGCATGCTAAATGTCTAAGAAAAACTATGCCACCCACGCATGTCGTTATTGTTGATAGGACATGCTTTAAATGTGGCATTCAATTTCATACCTCAAAAATATAGCCTTTAAACCTATATACTTTTGGAAATTCTTGGAAAGATAACTCAAATTCATTCCGTACATAACATTCACTGAGATGTCAGGCAAGATAAGACCATCATGTCACATGGTCGCTGAAACTTGGAACCTCAAAACCAAAGTCTGAAGTTTCAATGTTTTCGAAACCTTCGAACCATTGAATTTGACTAAATCCACACACCGTAACTCAAAGGTTACATATGCATGAACTTAAGTTACTCAACAAAGTGAACCAAGTTGGGGAATCAGACAGTTATGAAAATTTAGAACTTCGCAACAATGCGACATGTCAAATGGTTATAAAAATCGGAGGCCTAGCGACTAAGCTTGCTTTTCTCCCTTGAAGTTGAGTCTACAACGACACATCAAATGTTTTATCAAACCGTTGAGTAATTTATGATCTAAATATTAAACATGTGTTTTAAAGTTTTTTTACTTTTAACCATTAATAGCACTAAGCATAGTAACACTTAACATTGCGATTGCAAAGGACTTAATAAAAGGAATTACAATATCACATTAATAGTACAATAATACTTAACGTTGCAAAGGATTTATTAAAAGGAATTACAATGTCAAATTAATAGCACAACCATTTACTTTATTAAATCTGCATGCAATTATTTTTTTTTGCTAGGTAAAACACTACTAGGGGCAACACCTTGTATTGATTATCAAAAAAGGATTACATGAGTATCTGTTTTTCAAAAAACCACCCTGAAGGCCTTTTTTGTCAAGTGACCTTCCCTAATCGGCTAGCCCGCCCAAATTTTCATGCATTACAAAATTCATTATAAAATTGGCCTAAATTTAAGTATAGGCACTCCAAGACTCGGGATTGGCCGAATTACCCTATTACTGTTACTATTTCTATTCAACAACAAAAAGTTGAAATTATACCCAGCCAAAATTTATCATTCATCATCATCCTCTTCATCATCATCATCCTCTGACTCTATGAATTTCAAGTACACCTTGCAATTTGCAATCACCAGGCAGTTTGCTCCACATTTCTGGTGTGTTGGGCTTTTGGCCTTTTCCTCCGAGTCCCTGGGATCATTCACAAGCCATTCTTCCCCATCTTCAAGGTCCCAATCATCATCATCACCTGCTACAATTTCCTCTTCTAGACCTTCGTCCTCCGCGTATATCATTGCTCACCCATGCGAGAGATTGGTTGTTAGCTTTACTGCCCTAAGGAGAAAGAAAATAATACGGTCCCTTTCTGCCCACAATTTTTCAAATCCTTCTGGGTCGATGGTTCGAACCAAAGGAAACTTCATTACCTCTCTCCCTCTCATCCGCATCATGCAGTATTTCTGTGGCATGGGGATTTTCCTATTCTCATCCACATTATCTAGTGTCGCATCAATGTCGCCCAACAATGCGTGCACAAAGACCATTTGGGTCAATTTTTTGCTTATCTCTTTTGAGACTCCCATATGCAAAAGGACTGCTAAGAACATTGTTGGAATCTCCGTATTTGCTCTGGCTCTGTGATAAGCCTTCAAAAATTCCAGCCCAACCACCTACTTGGTTGCCCAAAGAATGAGTGGATGGGTCAAATTCATCAGCCCCTGCAGTCGCTTATCGGTTATTTCCCCTCGAAGGCCTGTAGTTGATTTTTCATGTCCAACGCAAGCAGCGTTTCCATTTTACTCCTCGCCCACAACTCCCCTTCCTGAAATTTTCTACCACTACTTCGAATTTTGCAAATGGAATGTGATAAATGGCTACTTACTCCACCTTTGCATGCAATTAATACTTAATTTCTCAAAGGAAAAAAAACTGATTTGAATAACTCTTTACTATAAATTTATAGCCATTTATTTGATTACAAATGAATTACAATGTCGCATTATTACTATAACTATTACCTACCCTATTTAATAAATTATGGGCCACTAGTGCCGCTACTAGCCTGATTCGTGCAAACCAAAAAACCAACTTAGTCAATTCGTGTATCTTAAGCATTACATGTACAATTAAAAATTAAAATGTTTAATTTGATTGACGTCTAGCTACATGAAAATTTTACCTCACTCTGACAAGCTATCAAAATCACCATACTCTAGTCAGCACTACCAGTGCCACTCAAATGATATGAAATCATTACAAATCTTGTCTCATTAAAGCTATAGAAACTATAGCCGTCCATAAAAAATTCATCGAACGGTAGTGGTCCATAATGTCGCATGGTCGCTGAAACTTAGAACCTTAGAACCAAGTTCTGAAGTTTTGAAGTTGTCAAAACTTCTGACCCATCAACTACATAGATGACCAAGAAAGACTTGCAACTAAGGTTAGGAAAAGCACCAAAACCTCGACTTTGGTGAATTAAGATAGGAAATGTGGCAAGGACGGTGCATTTATGAAGTGAAGATCGTGGACAAATTTTAGCAAGTGGACATGACTGGAGGATCGATGGGTAATTAAGATCGATACGTGTGGAGTTTGGAAAATTATTATCTCTCGGCCAAGCATGGAATTTGACGGCCACCCCTACCTGTCATATGAAAATTTTGTGATGTTTTTATTCATTTAAATGCCTATCACTTTACGTTTTATGAAAAAATTTAGCTGTCAAAAAATATTTAATTTATATTTTTTTATATAAAATATTTTATATTAAAATATTATTGATTTTATTAATCATACATATTAAATAAATGCTATAAAATAAATGTTGTTGAATTTTTTTTATAGTTTAATCCTTAAATTCATCTATCTAAAAACATAAATTATTTGTAAAAGGCAAATAAAATTTCAACATGCTCACCAATAAAACCAAGTTACCAAATGTTGTATTATCTTGAAAAAAAAACGCTGAGAATCACTGTAAACAAAATGCTATTATATACTTTAGATTTATCTTCATCCATCCACTACCAAAAATATTCCAATTTTAAACTAATGCTATAAAATATACTTTAGATTCATGTTCATCCATCAAACCATCAACTACCAAAAAAGTTGATTAACCATCATAGTTTCCATTTCCAACATATCAAATTATCCCTAATCTACTCGCCTAAAATCTAGGCATAACCCCCAAAAAATAAAATCGCAAACAAGATTTAGTACAATAATCTAATTTTTTTTTAAAACTTGTACGACTCAAACGCCTTTGATGAATTACCCGTCTTCATCTTCTTCCTCGGACATAGACCCTTCTTTTCACACATCTCTACTCTAGCGATGTCTTTGAGATTCTTTATGACTTCCTCGACCTCCATTAGCTCGACACAGATATTGAGTGCTTTCCACCCGCGCTCCGCACCTTCTCGCCAAATATCTTTGGTGCGTCCTTCTGGCCACCTAATAAAGAGATTATTTAAATCCGCAAGCTCTGGGCCTCCACCATCCATGCCTTCAACCTTAACAAGCCCCACTCCTGGTATCGCTTGTTCTAGAATTCCTTCCATATCCTCTAAAAAATCTTTGTGAACCAGAGTTTTCATGAATTTCCTCACTACATCCACCGGTTCTCCTAAGTCCAAACCCCAAGCCATGACCTATCCATTTTGGTCCTGCATCTATGCTTTAATTTTTCAAAGCCATTACCCGAAATAAATTGAACTGCTTGCGCCACCTACACATCCTTGAAGAGAAATAAACCCAGCAGCCGCTTCACAGACGCTTTGCCAACGAAAGGGTCTAGCTTCCTCCACGATGTCAAGGTGAAACTAGCCTCCATTTTTTCTCTGGTTCACTTTCTACGGAAACTTCCACACCTCCTTCGCTTACTAAACAATGTTTAATTCACCAATGTTTTTTTCTGGCTATTCATATGGTATTAATCCACGTCACCGCCTAGTACCACAACCAATTGAGAATTTCAATAGAATAAATGAAAGGTAGAGTACTTTGATGCATTGAAAAGAGAGAATTAAATGTCTCAACCACTAATTTCTAAAAATCTAATAGTTCTAGTGTTATTCCAGAGGTTTCAGTTCACGAGTCTAGTGCTTCAAGGATTTACTTCCAGAATGCATCTATAGCCTTCCATCGAAAATTCATCGAAAAGTCCCTCTTTTAAAACAAACTTTATGCACATGCATAATTTAAAATGGGGACATCGCCAGGTTGATGAGACTCAACCCTCAGGATTAAAGAGTTAAGATTTAAGGCTTTGTCATAACATATTTTGGTTTGACTTAGGAAATATTAAACGGTAAACAAGAGCAAGATGACCAACAAACCTAAATAATTAATAAAATCTCAACCATTGATTTCTGAAAATCTAATGGTTCTAGTGTAATTCCACAGGTTTCACTTCACAATTCTAGTGCTTGAGAGATATATTTATGGAATGCAACTACAGTCGTCCATAAAAAATTCATCGAACGGTCCCTCTTTTAAAACAAACTTTATGCACGTGCATAATTTAAAATGGGGACATCGCTAGGTTGACAACTCAACCCTCGGGATTAAAGAGTTAAGATTTAAGGCTTTGTCATAAAATATTTTGGTCTGACTTAGGCAATATTAAATGGTAAACAAGAGCAGGATGATGATAGACCTAAATAATTAATAAAATCCCAACCATTGATTTTTGGAAATCTAACGGTTCTAGTGTAATTTCGTAGGTTTCAATTCACAATTCTAGTGCTTGAAAAATATACTTCCGGAATGCAACTACAACTGTCCATCGAAAATTCATCGAACGGTCCTGGTCCATAATGCTGCATGGTCGCTGAAACTTGGAACCTTAGAACCAAAGTTTGAAGTTTTGAGGTTTTCAAAATCTTCGACCCACTGACTACAAAGATGACCAAGAAAGACTTGCAACTAAGGTTAGGAAAATTTGCACCAACACTTCGCCACTGCATTTTTTTATTAGTTTCATATTATGTTTAATTCGCCAATGTGTTTTTCTTAATCATTTGAAAATAGGTTTAATTCACCAATGAATTTATTTTTTCTGGTTTGAAAACAGGTTTAATTCACCAATCAAAATATTTTATTGGTTTGAAAATAGATTTTAATTGCCAATGGAAAAAAATTTAGTGGTTTTAAAAAAAAAATCATTTCACCAAGATTTTCCACAGACTTCTAGCGATTAGAAAAGATTCGCCAATGGACATTATTTTCTTTCACGAAAATTGAAAAAATTTGCCACTAAAATTAATATTTTTATTGGGAAGTATACAAGATTCGCCAGGATTTTACACCTTCGCCAAGGGGGGGTTTCTTAAAGTTTTCCCTGATATAGGTAGATGAGGTGGATGCTTCGTCATTAATGGAACAATGGTGATAGCTTTTGTATTTTCCTTCCAATGTCTTGAAATATTGGAAAGGTTGCGGATCGGCGGGAATGGTGCTTTTTTTTCCATAATGTGAGAATTTTAAGCATTGATTATAGGTGGAGGGGATGGCTTGCATGGCGTGTATCCAAGGTCATCCAAGGAGTATGTTGTATGGTAAGTCAAGTTCAAGTATCTAACATGTTGTTTCCATAATAGCTAGACCAAATTGAATAGGTAACTTGATGGTGCCTTCTGATTCTCTTTCTATGCCATCATATGCCTTTATTGTTATTTTCTTATGGGGATCAATGGCATCCTATGAATATCCCAATTTCCTTATTAACTTCAAAGTGTATAGATTGAGTTGTGATCTACCATCTATTAAGACTCTTTTGATGTTATATTTATGGACAATGGATTCAATGTGAAATGGTTTATTATGAGGTGTTTCAAAATGGAGATCTTTATTGGTGAATGTTAGATGATGTGTGGATGATAAGTGTCTAATTATGGCTTGGAAAAAATTAGCATTTATGTCGCTTGGCACCTTAGATTCTTGAAGAGCTTTATCAAGGGCTTCTTTATGTGTGGGTGAAGTTTGAAGAAGTTCTAAAATGGATATTTGTGATGGTGTTTTACCAAGGTGTTCGATTATGTTGTATTTATGAGTGGTTGATGGAGTGGATGGTGAGGATGATGGTCCTTGTGTGGTAAGTGGAAATTTGATTAAGTTTTCTTGTGCAAGTTTATGAAATATGACATCAAGAGGTTCTCCCAAGGGGGTATATTTACACTTGGTTTGATTAGTTTATTTTCATTTTCCTTGGGGGATGGTGATGGTGTTGGATTTTCCTTGTTGTTGTGATGTTTGTGTATTGTGTGATGGGGTGCTTTGTACATTTTGAACATGTTTGCTATCAGTTATTCCATCATTCACAACATTTTTATTTTTAGACCAATACTTTGGTCTGTCATAGATGGTTGGTTGTTATCTTTTTGGTCTTTGAAAATTTTGATTACCCCTTTAGTGATTAAAGCTTTTTCAATGGTTGTCCCTTTTTCAATAACTTCATCAAATGTGGTGACACATTGTAGCTGCAAATGTAGGGATATATTTAGATGCAAATTTTCAATAAAGATGTTGAACATTTGTTTCTTGGATACTTGTAGGGGTAATTGACTTGCAAGGTGTCTCCATCTTTGAAGGAACATGGTAAAACTTTCCCCATTTTTTTGTTTGGTTGTGCATAACTTAGCCAAAGTTATCTCTTGGTCAATATTGTATAAAAATGAGTCACAAATTGTTCATCTAAGTTAGAAAAGGATGTTATACATCCTCTGTGTAGGTGTGTGAACCATTCTAAGGCTTGGATAGCAAGGCTTCTAGGGAATAGACTCATGAGGTATACATAATTGTAAGCGACTTCTTGGCATTCCACTCTAAATTCTTTAAGATGTTTAGGGGTTCCCTTTCCCTTTTTACTTTTTTAATTTTTGGAATTTCATAATCCTTAGGAAGGGGTTGGATAGTATGGATTGATCAAATGGACAAGGGAATATGTCCTCATACCTGTAAGTCTTCCTTGTTTGGCCATTTTGGAGCCCTTAGATGATGTCTTTCATTTTCTACAACTCTTTGGCTAAGTTGTAATTATTGGGTGGGGTTTTTTGGAGTAATTGGTTACACATATATTGGTATGAAGGTGTTAATGGGGGTTGTTGATGAATTGGTTATATTATTTTTGTTGAGTGTTAAGGGTGGATTGTTGGTGTATTGATTGTATTGAGGGTTTGATGTTGAAGGATTATTAGGAGGTGGAGGTGGGAGATTGTTATATAAGGTACGTTGAGGTAGGGGTTTGAGGTTGGGGGATTGTTGGTGTTATGTGAAGGGGGGTTGTTGATAAATGGATTTTGGGGATTGGAAGTTGGTGGATTATTAGGAGGTGGAGGTGGGAGATTGTTATATAAGCTATGTTGAGGTATGGGTTTGAGATTGGGGGATTGTTGGTGTTATGTGAAGGGGGGTTGTTAGATGGATTTTGGGGATTGGAAGTTGGTAGATTATTAGGAGGTGGAGGTGGGGGATTATTTATTAATTTATTTAATGATGGAGCTTGAGAGACATTAAGTCCTTATTGAGAAATGTAGTTGGTATGAATGAATGTGGTAGAAGGGGGTTGTGTTGATGTATTTGGGTTAGTGGGTGTATAATGGTATGAGTGTTGGGAGGGATAGTGACTCTTGGTTGTGATGTAAGTGGGGGTAAATTATCAAAGGATTCGGTTGTGTTTATGGAGAGGGGTGGATTGGTGTTAGTTTGCATGCCAAGGAAATTATTAAATAAATTGGTAGATGATGAAGGATTATTAGAAGGCTCATCACTCCTTAGTTGTGATATGTAAAAGTTAGAGGGAAACTTAGCCCCCTTAGCTATGAGTTCAATTATGAGTTGATCTTTTCCAAGTAAGAACAATATTTCCAATCATCTCTTGGTTATGATGATTGGTAAAAAATTCCCTTAGTCTAGGGGATTCTTCTTTTACTTCTACCATGTCCTCGTGGGGTGTGGGTGGTTTGGATGAGTTGGTATTGTAAACGGCTTCTCCTTGGGAATCCATTAGTTTCTTTGCTTGTGATCGAGTGATTGGCATGCAAAACACGGATTCCCCTAGAGGGTTGGGTTAAATGTGTGGATGTTTATGTGGTCGGTCTTTAGACTAGATTTGGATATGGATTTATGATGAGATTGTGATTGGAGGATATTAAGAATTTTTGGCCCTTAGACTTGGTTTGGGTAAATGGTGATGGATGAAAAAATGTTTGGATGATATTGGATGTTGGATGTGATTGAAGGATTAATATTGATTTAGGATGATTGATTGGTTGATTGAATAATTGATTGGGTCAAATGATTAATAATTGTTTGGATGGATGATGGTCAACCAATTTTTTAATCAAGAGTTAAAATCTATATCCTTAGGAAGAGGTGATTTAGTTTTTTTCTTTGTTTACTTAAGATAGGAAAGTTCCTAAGCAAGGTTAGATAAGGATATTTTTGAAAAATTTAACTTAAGGGAGACAAATCCTCAAGCTAAATAATCCAAAAGGATGGGGAAACCAAGGATGCAACTTAATATAGGAAAGTTCTTAAGCTACCCCTAGATTGGTAGGATGATTAAGGATCTTTAAACCCTAATGACAAATTTGAATTGTGAGGATGATGATGAGATTGGATGGGGTTAATGATGATGTTGATAATATGATTAATGGGATATCAAGAATGTAATGAATACGATGATGAAATTATGGAGATGATTAAAGTAAAGTATAAGATGATTATGATGTCTAAAGGGTGGAAAAGATGATTAAAATGATAAAAGGGGGGATGATGAGTGGAAATGAAAGGAATGATAAGATGATTATGGTGAAGAAATTAGTGATGAAGAATTGTAAGGGATTATCCAAATTCCAAGATGACAAGTCCAAATAATGGGGAGGGTGTGGGATTTGTGGGGATGAAAAATGGTAAAGTAATGAGGTGTAAAATAGTATGGTAGATGATGGTCAAAAAGTGGTTGAGTTAGAGAATATATCAGACTAATAAAGAAACCCTACAAGGTCACTATCAGAAGACTCAGGTTTTTCAGCCAAACACAAGCACATTTTTAGAGGACAGGCACAAAAATTTTGGTTGGAGGTACAAAATGATAGTGGTGGTATGATAGAATATAGGCGCAAGGAATTTTGATGTAGGCGTAGCTATTTTGGTCTTAGGTGCAGTTTTATAGTTAGAGTGTTTTGGAAAGATACTTAGCAAATAATAAAACATAATGGCCAAGTTTGATAAATTTTACAAGGTATGGTCAATCCTCGGCCCCTTGGCTGATTCATTTCCATTGGAATTGCACAAGAAGACACTCCAAGCACTTGTTTAGAAACCTGAATTAGTCAAGTGGGTTTATAGACTAGTGTAGGCCCACCACCCAAGCAAGCTTGGGTTAATACTCCTTGATACTTGGGTGGAGCACCCTTTCTCGTCAAGGGAGATAGGTTGAGATCTAGTGACACAGGGTTGTCAATAGAAACCATGAGAACACCTTCTCTCTCCTTGGGAAACTTTCAAGTTAACCCAAATATTTCTATCTCAACCTAAGGGAGTACGTGGTGAGTAACATCAAGGTACGATCCACATCCCTTGCACTACACTAGCTACGTTTGATGGTCTTAATCTAGGCTACAAATGTTTTTTCTAGGGTGTCATCTAAACACCAAGAGGGTGCATGAGGCACAACCATGAACACTAGCCCATCACAAGCATGGTGTGGCAACTTTTAGTGGGAAATCTTGGACCAGCCCTTCACTCCTAGCTTGGAATAACCCTAAGCATCAGAGCTTTTCCAATTACGATGCAACTAGATTGGGGTACAAATTTAGTTCTCCTTTATTTTTATACCTCATCAATAACATGTGGTTGAGGCCATCCCCTAGGGTGATGAAATCCCTAGGAAATCCTCCTAAAGGGAAAGGTATACTAGGTTTTTTTGATCCCCAAGATTGCATGAAGCGCAAGAGGAAAGAATACACACAAAACTAGCACACCTTATGTTTACCTAGAAAACTAAACAAAATGAGGAAGTGTAAAGATTTTTTGATCCCCAAGATCACTCTAAGTTCTAGGGGATAGAATACATCTATTACACCCTTCCAAACATGACACACAAGTTCATTTACCAACTACTCTACTTTTAGTGCCTAATTTAGTGGGAAAACAAAATCTTCTAGCAACGTCCTAAAAAACCACAAGTTAGTAGTTTTATTTGCTTAATTTTGGCTAATTCGATCAGCTGCACCACTTATTAGTCCAACATGTTAGCCAAAACCTTCAAAATATAGAAATAAAATGTAGGCGCAACTTTATAGTTAGACCCAATAAAAAGCGTAGAATTATAAAAATTAGATTCTATACTAAAAACAAAGGCGTTGAAATAGAGAAAGTTGCGCCTACGTTTATAAAATGAATATGCATAATTTTTTAGCTTAGGTTTTGATTAGCCTAATTATACCTACTTAATTAATGTGATTCATTGTTGTTTTCCCAAATGATTAATTATGAAAAATTCAGAAATATTAGATAATCCCTAAGTATGTTGATCTTTTTTCCTAAAACAGAGGTGCGATATGTCCCAGCAAGGAAGTGAAAAGTCATCACACAAGTGTAATGATTATCTACATAGGCATCGAGATATATCACGTAAGCACAAGTGCAACAAAACAGAGCTGAACTAGAAAGAAAAAATGTCCAATAATTTTTTAAGTAATGTGAGTTCTTTGACATCACATGAAACAACTAGAACTAGATAACGTGGAGATCTTTAGCAAAAAATGAAATGTTATTTGTATCAAACTAACTAGAACTAGATAACAACTAAAATAGGAGTACTAATAGACTGTTGATCATCACATGAAACCACTGCAACAATAAAACTATTAGCCAAATGAAGAGTAGATCATGACCAAGTGTGGGTGTAGCTATTGCGTACACAGGCATTAAGAGTCATGATGTAGGCTCTAAAACTCAAAATGTAGGTGCAAGAATGTGAAGTGAAAGGGCCGAGATTCACAATGCAGGTGTAGCAAGTCAAAGCAAAATCATTGTTTTGCAGAAGCCAAAACTTGCAATTAAAATATTCAAACACCTTCAACAAAAGTTAGTAATAGGGATGTGGGTCCCATAGGGCGTGCCAAATTATGAGATGGTAAATGACAATCAAAGGAAAATAAATCATAAACAAGATGAACTCAATGCATGAACTAGGACTATACCTTCAATTACTCTCCATAGATTGAGCTCAAATTGCACCCAAAGACTTGAAGGTTTTCTCACAATGATGTGCTTGAGATGTGGACTGCTCACTTATAATTCCAACATAATAGGTCTATGTTCATTCAAGATGATCAAATGAGGAAATGAGGCTCCAATTTATAGAAATTGAAAGAGAAGAATGGAGGGCTAAGATTGCTTGGCTAATCAAGGGTGAAGATTGAATGAGGTGTAGATCAAAAGCATTGTGGCATGTGTCACAATGGGGAGAGGTAGAAGAGATGAGGTGTTATCACACATGTGTGAGAAAAACTTGGATAGAGAGGCCATTTAATTTTGGAGGTTATGTGTAAGAGGGTGTAAGAGGGTGTAAGAGTTAGTGGGAGTAGGTGAGATCTCACACATGTGTGAGAGGAGGTGGTAAAGAGGCTTATGAAACTTTTCATTATGAGACAAGTTTGGGGAGAGGTGAGGGAATTGAAAATTAGGAGAAAACTAGTAATGATGATTAGTAAGGAGGATTAGATTAATTAATTTAATTGGGTAGGTTGAGTCAATAAACCATGGTTTTATTAACTAGGTTAGAGTTAAATTTTGGAGAATCGACTAATGATAGTTAGGAAGTGGATAAGGTTAATTAATCAAGGATTAATTAACTCAAATGAGATTAGAAGAAATAAGGATAATGATGAGATTAATTAAATAATTCAAATATTTGATTAATTGGAAGAACGTTAGTCTAGAAAATGATATAATTAATTAAATAATAAAATATTTAATTAATTATAAGAAGAAGATGAAATGATTAATTAAGTAATAAGTATTTAGTTAATTAAGGTTCAAAAGGGGTGAATTAATTAAATAATAGAATTATTTAATTAATTAGGAAGGAGTGTTGTCATAAATAGAATGACTACATAGTCTAGGTTTGTTAAGTGTTGGTTGTGTCTTGAGAGATTGCTTGAAATACCTTATTTTGGTTAAAGCACAAAAACTTCCATTTGGAACTAATAGTGAAGCATAATCCTATGCTTTGTATTTTATTTTAAATATGGCAAAGGAAAAGAGTTTTAACAATATTAATGTGGATGGGGATTTCATGTTTATCATTAAGGCTCTAAAGAATAGACAAGTCAATAATTAAAAATTATAGTATATCTTCTATATTATCTTAGATAGCTTCTCTTTTTTTGATGTGCACATTGATATAGAGAGGTAAATAAGGTGTTGATTGCTTAACCAATAATTTCATTGATAAAAAATAAGAGTAAGAAATTTAATTCTCCCTCTTTGAAAATATTTTTAATCTTACAATTTTTTTTTTTAATTTCATGATGGATCATGTCTTTTGTAATGATGTTTATCCTAGATCATTAAAGACTCATTTAATTTTGGTGTACTTTCTATTTGAAAGGAGATATATATGTTAGCTAGATAATGACAACAAATTAAAGCAATAAAATAAGTCTTATCTTAAGAAAATAAGTTTTTTCCTTAAGAGATAATTCATAATCTCTTTAAGGGAAAAAATCTAGAATTTTCTGAGTTTGATAGTGGTTGTTATCTTGAAGATATTATATATATATCTTTGTAACCTTTAATGAAAAATTATAATTTTGAATAGCAGTTGTGTGAAGATAGTAATCAATTTCTCAAATAAATAAGAATATTGATACTTTACCTTATGGATTTTTCCTTGGCATATTGTCAATGTTTTACCACGTAATATAGGCCTTGTCTATTATTTTGTTATTCTATTTTAATTTATTTGTTATTTATTCACAACTAATTTATGCTAAAATGTTATTTACGTTTGTGGGTTTACGTTTTCATTTCCATCTCAAGTAGTATCAGAGCAGTTATTTTACAACATCATTGTTAGGATTTGGTGTTTATTTTGTGACATCAAATAGTGAAATTTTTAAATGCAAGGTTATAGGTGGAGAAATTCAATGGGAAGAATAAATTTGAGCCATGGAAGCTCAAGAAGTGTGATTTTTTAGTGCAACAAGGATTGCACAAGGTGTTGGTAGGAAATTCAAAGAAACATACAAATATGATTGATGAGGATTGGAAGGATTTTAATATAAAAGCTCTTAGCACAATTTGATTATGTTTAGTAGATGATGTTCTTTTTGATATTGTTGGAGAGGAAACAACAGCATGCTTATGGAGTAGAATGAAGAGTCTTTACATGAAAAAATCCTTTAAAAATGGATATACTTGAAGAGGCAGTTGAATAGCTTGTGAATGAAAGAAGGTATAAAAAATATTGATCATTTAAAGATTTTCAATACTCGTATATTTCAATTAGCTAGCATGGGTGTAAAAATCAAAGATGAAGACAAGGCAGTTATGTTATTGTGTTCATTGCTTGAATCTTGGAATCACTTAGTAACTTCCATTAGATTTAGCACAATTGACACCCTTGAATTTGATTTTGTTGTGGGAGCCTTATTTTATGTAGAGGTACGGAGGAAATCTAACATATATAAATCCATACCAAAAGCAATGGTGGTTAGGGGTTGATCCACAAAAAAAGGAAAGATTTGGGAGGTACATCTAGATCTAAGTCAAAAGGAAAAAAAAGGTAAGGGAAAATGTCAATTCTACAATAAATCATGACATCTTAAGAAATATTGTTGGAAGAGGAAAGAAGACGAAGATGACTCCAAAAAGGAAGCAAATCCGGTTGAGACAAGTTCAAGTATGGCTGATGAAGTATTATCAAATTTTAATACCTTACGCTATCATGAGGAATGGTTATTAGATTATGGTGCTTCTAATCATATGCGTCCACATAGGAATTGATTTTATTCTTACCAAGATATTGATGGTGGTGTTGTCCTTACAAGAATTAATATTTCTTGTAATACTATTGAGATTGGAAAAATTAAGATTAAAATGTTTTATGGTATTGTAAGGACATTAACAAAGGTAAGAAATGTACTAGAACTCAAAAAAAATCTTGGGAGTTTTGGATTCTAAAGGCTATAAATTTAAATGTCATGATGGATCACTACAAGTGTCCAAGGGAATTTTTGTGGTCATGAAGGCTACAAGTATTAGGAACCTTTACAAGCTAGAAGGGAGTACTATACAAAATGAAGCAACAATGGTATCTAAGGAAAGAAATGAATCTACTCATTTATGACATCAATGACTGGGTCATATGAGAAAGAAAAGGCTAAAGGTAATATTAATTGTAAGTTTCTTACAAATATAAAATCTTTAAATTTGAATTTCTACAAACATCGTGTTTTTGGGAAGTAGTCTAGATAGAATTTTAAAGTAGGTAGTAATACAAAAAAGAGTATGTTGGGATTAGGGTATCTCAACCTTAGAGTCCTAGCATTTAATTTGATTATTAGGTGTTGAAATTTATTTTCCTAATGTTTATTTTCCTACCAAATATGTTGTCATATTCTGGGACCCACCAATGATGTGGCATAGAAGTTAGCATGTGAATGTTGTAAGTTATTTTAGTGGAGTTAAACTTCCAATTTGGAGAACCTATATTTTAGGCTAGATTGGTGGATTTTGACATAAGTTTCTATGTTGTGCACTATGATATACTATACCAACTTGCCATGACATTCTATGATAGTTGTAAGAGTCAACTATGACAACTACCTTATCAGGACTAGTGAGTAATTGGCAATTGTTAGTCTTGCATGTTGTAGGCACCTTGTATGATGAGGAGAATCTCTTGCATGAAGTCTCTTGCCTTTCATGTTGAGAGGATTGATTTTGTGGCATAGTAATTTATGATAGATGGCATGCATGTTGACTATTTATGAAAGTTGCATAGGAAGGTGAAGTTGGACGCCTTGCATGTTTTCCATCTTTGGTTGCATGCATGCAATGATTATGGAGGTGAGACATGGAAATATTAGGTTCCAATATTAAACATCTATAAATAGGTGTTGAGTTATGGAATTTTGATGATGACAGGTTGAATATTGTTGTCATGTTGTTATGCTCCCGAAATTACTCTAGATTCTTGTCGTAGTGTGAAGAATCCTGAAGAAAATTGATTTTATTTTTATTGTAACCGTGTTGTTTCTAATAATACAATTGAGTTATGTATTTGGAGTGTGGTTTTTTCCCAAAAGGGTTTTTCCATGTAATTATTGTTTTATGGTTTACATAGTTTATCTATTTTATGTATTTTGAATGTGCATCTATTTGTAGTTGTAGTTGTTTAAGGTATTTTAAAGAAATTTATGTAACTCTCCCCTACTTAGATTAATGTAGGAATCTACTTCCACTCTCTTGGTTTCCTTTTAGTTGGTATTAGAGCTTGGCCAACCTTGATTTTGTTTTTAGGTTTGCAGGGTTTTTTGAGCTAATATTTGTTTGAGTGGGAGTTTCAAAGAAGAACATTTTATGACCTTGTTGCAGGAAAAAGATAACAAGAACATCCAAAATAATTAACATGGAGAAGTTTAATGGTGGAAACTTCAAGTTATGGAAGTTAAAGATGGAGGATATTCTTGCGGATAGATATTTGTGGGCTGCAATATTTGGTACAAAACTAGATACCACAACCTAAGAAGATGGGATATGATAGATTAGGAAGCCAAAGGTTTAATAAGACTCAGCTTGGCTAATTTCATGCTCCTAAACATCCATGAAGAGAAGACTATAAAATCCCTTTGAAAGAAACTTGGAGATATTTATTAGGGTAAATCTTTGGTACAAAAGTTATTGATTCAAAAGAAATTCTATTCTCTAAATATAGAAGATGGGGGATCTGTTTTAGATCACTTGAATGTGTTTAATATTCTAATAGCTCAATTAGGTTCTATTGGCGATAAAATTAAAGACCAAGATTTTTGTATGCTTATGTTGTGTTCATTGTCGAACTTGTGGGATCGACTAGTAATGGCTATTGGGAGTACTACCACCAGTTCCAAGATGGATGAGGTGGTTAATTTTTTCCAAAGATTCAAAATTAGATTCTTGGATGGAAGAGTGAAGGGGATTGACGGTGTCTTACAAATCTTGAGTTTGACACAAAACCTACTCTTAGTGAGTAAATTGAATGATTTAGGGGTGTAAGTTGTTTTCTTGAGTTGAGGATTTTATATGACGAGAGGAGCTATGGTGTTAGGAAAGGGTGTTAGATTAAAACCTTATGCAATTTGGATGCATGCATGGTTCAATACAATAGTTCTTTTGAGACACCAAAGAAGATACTTCTGGATTATTCATACCCACCATCAAATAGTGTAGAGAAGTCTATAGCAACTACATATGATGTTCATGCATTTTGGGCACCTAAGGGTGCTCATTCCTTAGAAATGAAGCTTCATATTGAGAAGAAACTATTGTAGCACCAATGACTTGGCCACATTGTTGAGAAGGGTCTTAGACCATGAAAAATAAGAGCCTTGTTGAAGGCCTTGATGATTGTAATCTTGAGTTTTACTTTTACAAATATTGTGTGTTTGGAAAGCAATATTGTGCTTCTTTTTATTCTAGTTCTCATAAGTCTTCTTGGGTTTTGGACTATGTTCATGTAGATGTGTTTGGTCCTGTAAATGTTCCTTTGATATCAAAATCTGTATATTTTGTTTCTTTCATAGATGATTACACTAGAAGGAAATTTAATTATTTCGTCAGGAGTAAATTTGAAGTCTTTAGTTAGTTTAAGGAGTTTAAAGCCTTGGTTGAAAATCAGACTAGTAGAAATATTAAGTGTTTGAGAACTGACAATGTCAGTGCTTTTTGTTTGGTATAATTTGACAAGTTTTCTAAAGAGCATAATAGTAAGAAACATAAGACAACTCCATACACCACATCAAAATAGAGTTACGAAGAGGATGAACATGATGTTGATAGATAGGGCTAGGAGTATGCTGAGTGGTACTATCCTTGAGAAAAAGTTATGGGATGAAGTTGTAGCCACTACATGTTATTTGATCAACAGATCTACATTATATCTTATTGAAAATACACTCATGGAGGTGTGGTTTGGTAAAAAAACTTCGATGATACATCTCAAAGTTTTTGGTTGTGAAGCTTACACTCATGTTCTAATTGAGAAGAGGTCTAAATTGTAGAATAAGGTAGTTAAATGTATCTTCATCAGATATGGGTTTGAATGGGTACAAGATTTGGTATCGAGTGGCCTAGAAGGTTCTCTACAACAAAAGTGTATTTTTTAGAGAGATGAAACCTTCCATTGTCAAGTTGTAACTAAGAAAGAGAAGAAACAAAAGGAGGTAATTTTTACCTACTCCAATGAAAGGTGAGCTATACACTCATGTTGTACCTAATGATGAGGAGAGCTCAAGTAACTTTAAAAGTTCTAAAGAAGAAGGAGAACCTCAATCTTAGAAATTGAGGAGGTCTACAGGTGTTAGGCAACAACCAAAAAGGTTTAGTTATTCCTTGTTGGATTCTAGTTGTATTTTTACTTTGATTGCTAACTTTTATGAGCCTAGGACTATTAGATAGGCTATGGGTATGTGATGTAGATTCTTGGATGAAATCCATGGATGAAGGGATGATTGCATGAAGAAAAATAATGCTTGGGATTTGGTACCCTTACTTGATGGACGTAAAATCGTTGGTTGTAAATGGGTTTTCAAGAAGAAATGTGGTCTTGATAGTAGTATTGAGAAGCATAAGGCATTGTTGGTTGCTAAGGGATATTCTTAGGTGGAGGGAATTGACTATGGTGAGATATTCTCACTTGTTGCAAAGATGACATATATTTGGTTATTGTTATCACTTGCAACAATGTATGATCTAGAAGTGGAACATATGCATATTAAGATGGGGTTCCTTCATGGTGACTTGGAGGAAGAGATTTATATGTCACAACCAGAGAATTCCATGGTTAAAGGTAAAGAAAATCTGGTTTTTAAATTGAAAAAGTCTTTGTATAGTTTGAAATAGTCTCTGAGAATGTGGTACTAGAAGTTTGACACCTATGTGTTGCCTTTGAGATTTATGAGATCTAAACCTGACCATTGTGTGTATTATACATATTATAATGGTCGTATGCTCATTTTTATTTTATACATAGATGATATGTTGTTTATTGGGAATGATAAAAACATGTTTTCAACTTTCAAGTCTCAGTTGTCAACATAGTTTGAGATGAAATACCTAGGGGATGCTAGGTATATTCTAAGAATGGAGATCATAAGAGACAAATCTAGCAAAAATATTTGGTTAACCTAGAGTAAGTATGTGAACTCAGTGTTCGATAAATTCAACATGATAGATTGCAAATAGTTAGTTGTTCTTGTAATGCAGGGGATGAAGCTTTTTGTGGAAGATTGTCCAAAATCTCCTACTGAGATGGAGGACATGAATAGAGTACCATATTCTATGGTCTTTATAAGGCTAAAAAATTCCCAAGCAGTAGGATTCCTTAGTCTTTTTATGGCTAATATTGGACAGGTACATTAGGATGCAGTGAAAAGAGTGTTTAGGTACTTGTTGGGTAATTCCTATTATTAATTTTTGCTTCCCGCATAAATTAATGAAGTTTAGGGGGAATTACTTGCTGGAGTACAAAATTTTTGGTATCCGGTTATCCAATGAACTTTTGTTTTCAGAATAAAAGAGTGTTTAGGATTGGTTTGTCAAAAATTATTCAAATAGTTTAAATCAAACTAATTGAACAATCCTAACAAAGAAAATGCTAAACAAATTTCATTTGGAAAACAAAATATTCAAGCTAAATTATTCATTATATCGTGATTGTTACTGCTAATTATCAAAAAGGCATTGCAGATATAAGAACAAGAATGCAAGAAATCATTCATTTTTTTATTACAGAACATATGTTTTGAACAATTGTAGTTTCATTATTTCATTATGTAATCCAGATAAACTCAGAAAGATACATAAACTATTACATATTTTGAACAATTGATTTATTGAGGAAAATATTCTATAATCCCACACAAGTCATGGGAGTAGCCCGATTTGATTTCTTAATCAAATAATGAATGCAAGTAAAATTCATATCACACAACTGAAAATAATGTTAGAATAGGGTGAGAAGGTGATTCGTCATTGCCTGGAATGAAAAATCATCGTTGCAGTCGTGTTGATCTCATTTTAGATCCAGGATTAGGTTCAACTCCAGCTCCAAGGTTTACCTGCAAAATTGTGAGAAGTGATGTTAGAGCAATGAGGAATCACATTCTACCTTATCCCTACATTACCAACATAAATGAAATTTACATCTTATCAGGCATTCACCGAATGATTAACTTTGAAAAGCAGAACATCAAAAGGAATCATTGAATCTATTGTTTTTAATAACTGGTTTGTTTCATGTGCAGAAATAGGAAATGAAATGTTGTTGGTTAATGAATTATGACATGAGTGGGGTTAAATGTGGCTCCCACAAGGGTGGAGCCCATCTCATTTAAAAGTTATACAGTGAATTCATCATGAGGGAAATGCACTGTTTAAGTTTGTATCAAACTACTCAATAATAGTAAACAGGCATACATGCCAAATTCATGAGGCATCTTTTCAAGTAGCTATAGAAGTTAAGGATAACAGTGATATAAGCAAGGTAAATATCATAAAATCAGTATGGTGTTTTGCAGAAGTATCAGAATATAACTTCATGTGAAAGAAATGATTACTTTATCATAATTTGTACACAACCTTTTATGTATGTTCTAAATGTATATGTTTTTTCATTGTTGATTTCTTGATACAAAAGAGGGGAACAAGTCATTTACCAGTAGATTAGTATCAATAGAAATTACAATATCATGAATAACAATAATGCTGAGTCATCATAAACATAAAAGCTTGTAAGTAGTGTTTTGTATACAAGAGGAATACAAAGGAGATCACAAAAAAGAAGAGCATCAACAGGAAATGCAATGAGCATTACTTACATTAAGGAACAACAAAGTAATTTCATGTTTTTGCTAAGAAGGAAAGTTACAGAGAAATGAATAGAAGTATGGAGTTGCATATGTAACGGAAAAGTAACCTACAACGATCAAGTGAAGTTCAATAATAATGCATCCAATGGAAAAAAATATTTATTGAGAGGATATAATGAGCTCAACATGCAAAAGAATGAAACTACAGAGATTTCAATAGAGAGAAAAGGCATTGTGGTTAAATGGAGGTTTCAGCTTTTAAATCAAATACCCAGTTCAAAAATATGGTATGATTGTAGCTTCCCATTAAAGTCAAATATAGAGAAGCCATGAATGCAAAGATGGGAGAAACATTGAAGCATATACAATATGAGAAAGCCCCAGAAACATAAGTAAATAATCCATGGCCTAGGTGGTGCGTTTCTCCATTAAAGTATGGAAATAGAGTGATATTCAACAAAATAATAGCACCCAGATGTGTAACATGTGTGGCTACAATTGTAGAATGGAGAAGTATATTGTAGCAAAATTTTCATTATAGCAAACTTAAAACTCAAAGCAAATTTGGTTATGGCAGAACCAAATGCAAAATAGAAGAAATATAGGAATACATCAGAGCTCGAAAAATGCTCAAGGCTGCGGCCTGAGTGCTCTAAAAGAGATTTTAAAGATTTGAAAAAGTTATTAAGTTTGTGGCTGAGAAGAACTTACCACGTTTTTTCTTCAAAAGGTAACCTTCATGAAAACAGAGGATACAAAAGTTGAATTCCAAGAGCTCTGCCAAGAATGCTTATGGCAGCCAAGATAGAGAATCACCAACAAAAAGGAAAAATACAAAGGAATTATTAGACAACAGCATGGCCGCGCCATATAAGCTTTCAAAAGCTTTCAAAAATCACAAAAATTTCCAGATTTGAACAAAAGAGGAGCTTACCATGAGATTTCTACCTCCAATCTCTAGTTTTCCTTCAGAAAGCACTGCCAGTAAAGAGATTTACAGTGAAAAATGTGGCTAGGGTTTGCAGATGGTAGCACCTCCCAACAACAAAGTGAACAATCAAAATGAACAAAATAAAATGAATGTATGTTTCATTCATTTTAGGGTTAAAATATAAAAGGTTCGATGCAAGGAAAGGAATTTTTGCCTTAACATTTCTTTTTCAAAAACTCTATTCACTTGTGTTTAAGTCGTGGAATATTCTAAAATGCTTTATGATTATTTTCAATAATCTTTTCAAAATGTCCACTAGACTTATCACTTAGCCAATAATTTGTATTTGGATTTTTTTAAATTCTTTTATTTTTGTATTTCACATTTGAAATTATATGGCTTTATTTAAAGTGATGAAATGCAAATCACTCTAAATAAAGTTATTTTAGATGCAAAATAAAAGTATTTTAATATGCAATTTTCAAGATAGGAGACTATGATGATCATTTGCATAGATTTAAAAAAATGTAAATCTTTATTTAAAATGATGAATTATAAATCATTTTAAATAAATGATAATCATAAAATGAAAATGAAAAAGTGATTTGAATGTAATTTCAAATTATTGGACTTAGTCAAAGGGGGTTCAAATTGAGCTTTAAATGACTTGTATGAGTCATGGAGATGATTAGAAATTAGTGCCAACATGTGGAGTAAAAATAGGAAGTTTGGAGCACCAAATCAGGAGTTCTCTTTTAGTTTTGAGTTCCTTTCGACTTGACTTGAGTTAAGCAGTGATTTGAGGCATAAAACACTTTGTTACATTCAGTTATGATCTTGATTTGGAGGGATTTTTAGTTTCATACGACCCTTTGGAGTTGTTTGAGTTTTGACAACTTTGTTTGCATATTTAGAGGAGCATCTTTAGTTTCATACCTTGTTTGGAGGAGAGGAAAGACAACACATTTTTCTTGGAGCCAAAATTCAAATTTAAATTTTGAGAGCCTTTTCTATAAGTCCTTCTCTTCTTTCTTATTTTCTGGAGTTCTTGGTTTGGAGATTGCTGGAGCATATCATTCTTACTTTGTAACTCATGATTTCTTGAGATTTGTAATGCAAATATCCCAAATTTTTCAATAAAGTAGCTTGTCATTCCTTCTCAAATATGTCTTGTCCATGTATTGTGTGTAAGTCTTTGGATTAATATTTTGTGATTTCCACGAAATCCTTCTTTTAATCTTATTGCCTCAATGTCTTGTTTAGATTCAATATGTTATAGTGCGGGTCATTGATTGTGTTTCATACATTTGTTGAATGCTTGTTATGAAAACATTATTGTTTTCTTTCAAACAAACTTCAATCATAGAAACCTATCAAATGAAGTAATTATGCAAGTCATACTTGATTGAGCTATGAATCCTTTAGTTTTAGGTTGAGTTATCTTATGAGATTTTAAAAGCAAATTCAAATCATTTTCACTTGGGTGAATCACCATTTTCCAGTTTTAGTATTTTCTTTATCCTTCTATCCTTTACCTCTGTTTAAAAACCAAATTTTCAAGTAAATCCAAAGGGAACCAGCCCAAAACCTGGAGGTCTATTCTCACCATAGGATACCCATAGCCTGAGAATAGTCCCATGTGCACAGGATTTAATAAGTTTTTCAACTTAACTTCTGGTGCAAATCCTTGTGTTAACAATTCCTAGTATTACCTATGTTTTCATGGTTATCTTATTGGATTTTGACATTCAGTGAGTATTTGTGGATATGTGGATTTAGATTGGGCAAGTGACATTACAAGTAGAAGATCCACTAGTGGTTATGTGTTTATGATGTTTGGTGGTGCTATCATTTGGATGAGTAAGTGATATTTTGTAGTCGCTTTATCCATAATAGAAGTAAAGTACATGGAATCTACTCATGCTTGTAAGGAATCCATTTGAATTAAGAGATTATTTTCTAATATTGGTTTGAGGCGAAAAAAATTACTATCTATTGTGATAGTTAGAGTGCCTTTTTCTTAGCGAAGAATCCTAGTTTCCATACTAGAACAAAGCACATTGATGTTTAGTTTCATTTGTTCATGATCTGGTAGAAGATGGAAAGGTGAATTTGGAGAAGTTTGACACTTTGGTGAATGTTGCAGATGCACTGATGAAACTAGTGAGCACAAAGAAGTTCAGGTGTTGTTCTATTTCCATGGGGTTTGGGGCCTCAAGTAATTAATTACAAAGGACTCTTGATAGGTCTTAGAACAAGTGGGAGAATGTTGGGATTAGGGTGTCTCAACATTAGGTTCCTAGCATTTAATTTGATTATTAGGTGTTTAAATTTATTTTTCTAAATTTTTTTCCTAACAAATATGTTTTCATATTGTGGAAACCACCAGTGATGTGGCATCTTACATGGAAGGTGACATGTGAATGTTGTAAGCTATTTTAGTGGAGGTGGGATCCAATTTGGAGGACCTATATTTTAGGATAAATTGATGGCTTTTGTCATAAGTTTCTATGTCATGCACTATGACAAACTATGATAGCTTGCCATGATATTCCATGAAAGTTGTAAGAGTCAACTATGACAACTACCTTATTAGGTCTAGTGATTAATTAGAAGTTTCCAATATTAAATGTTGTAGGTTCCTTGCATGGTGAGGAGAATCTCTTGCATGAAGTCTCACACTTTGCATATTGAGAGGATTTATTTTGCGGTATAGTAATTTATGACAAATGGCCTGCATGTTGAGAATTTATGACAGTTTCATAGGCAGGTGAAGTTGGAAACCTTGGATGTTCTCCATATTCTGTTGCATGCATGCAACAATTATGGAGGTGACACATGACATTCTTAGGCACCCATCTTGCACATCTATAAATTGGTTTTGAGTTAGAGTGTTTTTATGATGACAAGTTGAAGATTGTTGACACGTTGTTATGCTTCCAAAATTGCTCCAGATTCTTTTCATAGTGTGAAGACTCCCAAAGAGTATTTCTTTGATTTGTATTGTAATTGTGTTGTTGATGATAATACAATTGAGTTGTGTATTTGGAGTGTGGGTTTTTTGGAAAGGGTTTTCCATGTAATCACTATGTTATGATCTACATAGTTTATCTATTTTATGTATTTTGAATATGCATCTATTTGTAGCTATGGTTGTTTAAGGCGTTTTATAGAAATCTTTGTAACTCTCCCCAACATAGATTAGCGTAGGAAGTTCTTTCCACTCACCTGACTTCCTTTTATGGTATTCTATATTATATTCATTCAAATGTTTGGGGGTCATCCCATAAAATTTATTTTTGAGGATCATCATATTTTGTGACACCTAAAATTGTCTGAACATATCCCACATCTTGATTCCGCCTTTTAATATCATTTTCCTCATTATCACCTCTTTCCTCATTATAATTAAATAATTTTTAATTATTTGATTGAATTCATTATTTTCCTCTATTAATTGAATAATTAACGTTATTTGATTAATTCATCATTTTTCATCATTTCTTCATTAATTCTCCTATTTGATTAAATAATTTTGAATTATTCAATTTAGTTCAATTTTCTTCTATCCACTATGACTAAATAATGTTTATTATTTAATTAAATCTAGTTTCTCTTTAATCCCACTTGATTACATAATTTTCAATTATTTAATTCTCTAATTTTTCTCCAACTTCCACAAAGAATATTCCTTTTTCAAAATGGAAATTCCCTTTTTAAAATCTCTTTTCCCTCCAAAATATTTAATGGCATATTCCCTTCAAAAATAGTATTTCATAATTCAAAATTTGAATAGAGATTTCCCTCCAAAATATCTTTAACTGGAGAATACAAAAATAGTTGGATTAAGACAACAAAGGGAAATTTGAACCTAATTGGTTGGGACCATCTGTTATTACCACAAGCTATGGATTTGGAACATGTAAATTAGCAACAATTGAAGGGGATCCCTTGTAGGAACCTATCAATAGCAACCATCTAAAGTGATTCTAAGCCTAGCTCGTGTGGGGTATCTTATTTCAAAAATTTAAAAAAAAACTCCAAAAGAAAGAGGATAAAATAATAAAGAGAAAAAATTGTCCTCTAGTGAAAACCACTTGGGAGGTGCTTTGGGTAGGTACCTTGGTGAAAACCTAGAAAACATGTATCTTTTGTAAATAAGCACCATCTACCATCTATCAACTACTATTATCATCCATCCATAATAAATTTTCATCCATCCATCCATCCATCTGCATCTTGATCATGTCTTGGTGTTCGACTAGCATCTATCACTATCGGTACCACTTGGATTTGTCCTAAGGTCATTTTATCCAACCCATAATAAATTAGTCTAACATATGACTAGGAGCATCTTCATGAACCTAGTCATCAACATGGATTCTTGTACATCACCTAAGCCAGAACATCCAGATAGTTTGTGTGATAGGGCAAATTTAAGTGTTAGAAAATGAACAGCACACAAAGGAAAGCAAATAACACTAAAAACACTCTACACCTCAAAATTAGCCTAATTGGATTCAATACAAAATAAAATGGAACTTTTTACCTTGTCTCGAATCGATCCTTTGGTTGGCCCTTTGATCTTTGGTGTTGTATGCTCCTTGGATGGCAAGAGATGCAAGCTATAAAGTGGAATGAGGATGGAAAATGAGTGAAAGTGGATGCAAATACAAAAATGGCTAAGTATGGTTTGAGAAAAAATTTGCAAGAGTTTGGCTACTATCAATGATCTCCCCCCAAAATGAGAGAAAAGAGGGGGTATTTATAGAGATTTTGGAATTCTCTAGGGAAATGGACGGTCAAGATTGAACCACCAAGATCAAGATGCAGGGCTAAGGTGAGATGAGAACTCACAAGCCCTCACATCTTGACATGTGGCAAATGAAGTGGCTTAAAAAAGGTGATGTGTACATGAGGTGGAAGGATAGTACATGACATGGAGGGAGTACATAGTACCTTGGGATTGGAAAAGATCTCCTCATAAAGGAGGTCCTTATCCCCATGTGGGTGAAAGGACATGTGAGGAATTAAAAATTCCTCAAATATTCTTATGGGGATGAGAGCAGGAATTTAAAATTCCTTGAAATGCATTGGGGGATTAAATGTGAATTAAAAATTCACATGGGGAATGGAGTGCCTTCTCTAAAAAGAAAAAACATTTAATAGGGTTGACTTAGTTAAGTGATTAAGGTTGTGCAAGTACCTGATAAGACAAATTAATGACATATTAGAAGAGGGTTAGATTTCACATGTGACTTGATGTGACAAGTCAAAGATCACATGGGGAAGAGAAAAATTAATTTAATATTCCTTGGAAGGATAAAAGGAATTAAAAATTCCTTGAGAGGTTGATTAGACTAGTTAGTGAAGGATTAGAAGAGGGTTAGGTGGCTAAGAGAGATTAAAGGCCAACTTGCAAAAGTTGGAGGATGTGACACATCCTAATCAAGGATTAGACATGTGCACATCCTAGTGATGAGATTAGAAGATGGATTAGGATTAGATAAAATGATGGAGAATGTGACATATGAGGATTAAATAAATGTCATATTTATTTAATTCAATTGATGAAAAGGAGGATTAAAGAGATAAGGTATTTATTTATTAATTAAATACCTTAGGGATTTGGCAGAATTAAGGATATTAATTAAATAATAGCGATATTACTTAATTAATGAAAATAAGGGGATGCTTAGACGAAAGGGGATAAATTTGGATAAATTAAGTGTCCAAATTTAGGTGTCTACAATTTGAAATTTTCAAAATCATCCAAATAATCTCAAAATTCAAAAAATATCTTGATAATAGCACATAATACCAAAAACAATCTCAAAAAATTCAAAAGAACAAAAATAGCCTCAAAACATTTGAAGAGCCAAATATATATATATATATATTTAAAATGAACAAATCTTCATTCATCCATTCATTAATATCTCTGTAATAAAAAATTTCATCCATAATAAACCTATCCTCATACTCACCTTTGGTGAAACAAACAAAATAAAGTACAATTGTTGAAACACATACGCTTATGCAAAATCATAAGTCTTGATCATTGTCAAAATAACTATCAAAGTCTTCTTATCAATGGCCTAAAAGCATCAATATCAACATCCAATGAATGTATCAATGGGTATATCTTTCCTACGATAGACATTATTTTGGATATCAACTAAAAAAACTCTCTCTGGAAAGAGATATGATGACATTGATGTGTTTTTTCATTCGTTATTTTATTATAGTTTTATCTTTTGTCTCATTCCATTGCTCACTCAAAACTACCTTGATCTTCAATATCGTGGTGTGTTTAGAGGGGCATGTAATGGGGCATAGTGATTTCTTTTGTTTGTTATGTTTGTTGGATGTTCTTACAATACAACCTGGGTTGATACTTACCTTGTGTGTGTAGAGATAGTCTCAAGTAATACAATGGCTTGTGCATATTAGGTTCTTTATACATTTTATGTATTGGTCTACTTGCTTCGATGGCTTCAATCTCTCACATGATAAAACAATGTTTTCATATGTCAGCCATAAACAAGGATACTCCTATTTGTTTGTAGAGTCAAATTCCTACAACACCACCTTGGTTATTCATACCTTGGTGCACCGTGTCCATTTTCTATATCAAAATAGGGATTGATCTACATTATTTAGCATAATCTAAAAGAAAAAGTAAAATAATCTATCCTATCTCATCACATATCCAATAAAATATTGAATCCATCCAATAATCATATATTTATCGGTATTTGATCAACATAATCTCATTCATCTATCTTATTATATTCTATCTAATCATATATTCTTCTATTCCACTCATCGTACTAACATTTCTATCCAAATATCATGACATACACAAAAATATACATCACATCCTGCATCCGCAAATTGTCAATAACATCTCAATATCATCCATCCTACATAATCATAATTTATAATATCAAAACAAAAAAAGAGGAAGAATATGCATCATCATATCACACACCTTGCATCCATAGATCATTAGCAGTCATATCACAATCATAAAAATCATCATCATCATCTTGAAAATATGAAATATCATAAGCATGCATCCATACATCATATACATCCATGCACATCATTTGCATCCATAATCAAAGCATACATCATAGAAATCAAAGATCAATACATCACATAACATTATATCATAGCCAAATAAAAAAGAATCATCACATCACATATATCATCAAAAATGAAAATGTCACGATACATCAAACATCTCATCATCAAGTGTGTGATACAAGATATATACATCAAAAATAAATATACAAGAGGCTATCCATAGCTGAGGAATGTATATACATCCCAAGTCTATCTACCTCATGAATCTATACATTAAAAAATAAATACAAATACATCTATACAAAGAGCTACATTGATCTCCCCCTCTCCTCTCAATTAGGAGGAGATGGAGGACCCATCAGTTGTTGCTACTGCTAGTGGCCTTGTACCTATGAGCCCTCAAGTTGTTATGGGTCTTGGCCCTGCAAATGGCCCTAAGATGGCCTACCCATTGATCCCTCATTTGATCTTGATGGACCCACTGCACTCCTCTACAAAAATCTAGGATGGTACCTATGTGATGGAACGATAATATCATACAATGTTCAATAATATGTAGCCTTGCTCTGCAATGACCTAATGGCTTGTATGTGCTAAGTGAGATAACCTATCCCTAGCCTATCATAACCTATGCTAATTGACCCTCCAACTACTACTATCATCCTCTCTCCTAGTTATGATCTATCATAACCTATGCTAATTATGCCTCTAGTTACTAACAATGTGTGATATTTGTGTCCCTCTCAGTGGAATGTTGGGTAAGTTGCATTGTGAGACCATCCTAATCCTAGTAGTATTTGTCTCTCCCTCTCTTTTCCCAATCTTGTTTCTGAAGATTGACTCTCAATCTTTGATCATCAAGCCTTCCATCTATACCTACACCATGAGCTCTTGTGGGCACTATCATGTTCATGTCTAATAACTATTATGATCCTTGGCTTATGTCCTATGCAACAAACACCTCTACTACCACCCTTTACCTCTAATGATGGGCTCTCCCAGTATCTACCTCCCTCTTCTCTTGGCCTCCTATGCCACCTCCATCTGGATCTATGAATCTAAGTGGTCTCTTGGGGACCCACCATACATCATAATTTAGAGTGGTACCTAGATCTGTCTACCCATCGGCCCAAATCCATGGAACCTATCTAAGTTGAGTAAGTAATGGTTATCTGAGGAGAGGGAATAGGCTCCCAATCCACTATCTCATGAGCAATTTGAGAAAATATAGTGTGATAATCATCAGCATGTACATATTGTCACTCCCTAAACTATCTCTTGACTCTGTTTGGGAGGTATCTCTCAAGAATATATTGTGTCCTACCTATAAACCATCTATTCTATCTATAGTGTGGTAGATGATCTTCATCATCATCCCAAGCCTCAATCTAATAGTAGGTGAGGTGATTCTCAAGAATCTTACAAGGTCATATTTCCAACAAGAGATTGGTAATTTGGTTGCTTTGTTGAATAGAGTCATGGGGGAGCCTAACTTTGGAATATACCAAACCTAGATGTATTGAGGCTTGATCTTAACCCATCAAGCCTCAATCCTATGATTCAAAAACCATGACCTCTAAAGACCCAAATGGGAATGTCATTTTGGATATTAGTGCAAGAACCATTTTAAACATTTTTTGTCTTGCTTTCAAGCCAACCTTGGTAAGCATGACAAAGGGAATTTATTTAAAAGCATATACAAAAGATGTGGATGGTAATGTGAGACATATTAAAACAAGAGTCAATTTTTGAAATAGAGGAAGGTTGTGACATTAATTCTTAAGAATCTTACAAGGTTATATTTCCAAAAAGAGATTGGTAATTTGGTTGCTTTGTTGAATAGAGTCATGGGGGAGCCTAACTGTGGAATGTACCAAACCTAGATGTATTGATTTATGTATGATTCTTAAAAATAAAATATTTTTTGATTGGACCCAATTATTGAATAATAATATTCATCAACAATTGGTCATTGCGTTGGATATCAAGAATTTTACAATGAAATCATATGCTATTTATTTGTTAGCAAGGATTTTTTTTTCTAGGATTGATTATAGAAGGATTATTAGGAGAAGGGATTATTCCTACTACATATTTACCACATTAAAGTATTCTTGTATTGAACTTAGACCGACTTCAAAGGCCTCAATGATAATATCAATATAGGAAAGTGTGTTAGGTTTGGAAATTTTTGGTATCTTGGAAATGATAGCCAAAAACTTGTGATTGAACTCATTGCTAGACTCTCCTTTCCATATGATTTGTTCTAACTCTTTTACAAGAACAATAATGTCTAGATGCAATGTCAATTATTCTTCAAATACAACCACAATAATATTCCAAGAAGAAAAGGA
>VDFB02044393.1:0-11076 GCA_007258455.2 Sequoia sempervirens | reverse complement strand
TTTAAATCCATGATGTATTTATCAACATCATTATTTAAATGTACCAACATTTATCTAGCTTATTATTTAAATTCATAAAATACTTATCTCTTTATATTCATAAAATACTTATCTACTTTCCATCTATTTGTCTTTATAAATTTCAGATGATCTACAGCTATATTTTATCTCTTGTTTCCCATTCTATTCTCCATTTCCTTCTTCCTCCCTATACTTATCTCATTCTTTCTCTTTTTATATCTTCATATTCAAATGAGAAGATGTATCTTTTTGAAAAGAGACATTCATTAGAAGAGACACAACCTTTTGAAATGTTTGCTGCCTTTTGAAAACTAATTCCAAACCTTTCTAATTTCTATTTTTATTGTTCTCTACACAGTACACAATATTGATAAATCTCCTTTTTATATCTTCATTCCTTTACTCTTCTATCATCTTCTTAAAATCTGATGTGTATTTAATATATCTTTCTTTTCCCTCTTTTCTTCCCCACATCCCACAAACTTATTTTATATCCTTATACCTCCATGAAGAGAGGCATCTCTTTGAATAGAGATAACCCCACAAATGGACATGACCTTTAGTTAAACATTCCTTAATGATATCTCAAATTATATTCATTTTATTATTTTGTTTTGATGTGTATTATATTTTACTATTTTATTTTTAATTTATTTGTAATATTATTTATATTTATTTATAGTATTATTTATATTTATTATTTAAATATGTATATTTTAATATTTATAATATTATCTCTTAGTAATTATTTGATAATTATGATAGTATTTATATTAATGTATTTTATTGTGTATCGTTGATATATATTTATAATTACAATATTATCTTATGATGATTGTAATTATAAATATATTAAAACGATAATATTTTCTTTTATAATTTTAATATGTATTGTGTTATTCATTTTCACTTATTTGTATTTCTCAAAGGAAATATTCCAGCCAAATTTTTCTTCGCTACAATTCCCCCAAATTACAAAGCAAAGGCACCCGTTAAGGTTAGAGGAGAAAACCAGAACGTGCAAGAAAGCAACTCTAACCAGGATGGCGCCGAAGATGGCGAGCATTGGTCAGAGGATCTAAATTGAACTGCTTATGCTGTAACTCTAACCAGTATGGTGCCGATGATGGCGAGCATTGGTCAGAGGGTCTTCTATTCTAAATGCAGAAAAGAACTCAACGTCAAGTATGTGCTACCCAATCCAATGCGGAGTGAGGGGCGACCATATGACGGAGTGATTACAATAAAACAACTTGAAAGAGAAATGCTGAAGCTGGAAAACACTCAACACCCAGAATGTGCTTGCTGACCCAAGATGGGAGAGTAGCTACCATAGGGAGGAGTTATAACTAATTCACTAGTATAGAAAGCAAGAACGTGAATTACAATTAATGACAAAGCAATATTAGAGAATACTGGCCAGTACTACTGCCAGTTTACAAAATGTAATTCTTGCCTGCAATGTCAATACATCAAAGTCCTTCCAGATGGAGCAATCAACAATAAATCTGTTACCAGCTCTAAATAAACCACCATGTCAAAAACCCAAGTCAGAAAATGCAGATTTCTTGGACTGTCATAATCAGATCTGCACTTTTCACAAAAATCAGCAGCTTACATCCACAATGATTTGTTCATAACTTTCTCAAATGTTATCCGATTGATGCAAGATAAGATGCATTACTCTCTCAAGGTATAGGCGACCCTTTCAAGACACTAAAACTGAACATAGAGACCCTAATTTAATTTACACGGATTTCAATGCAATTCTAAAAGGTATGGCCAAGCTGGAAAGTTCGACTTAGCTTTTAAAATTAAATACAACACCATAAAATCTGAGATTTGAGACACAAATTCGCCTCTCCTAGACAATGCTATAAATGCAATACCCAGAACTATTTTTTTTGTCTTTTTTGAGATATGAATAAAACATGAAATCTGCTGTATCAAATCAGCAACTCCAGAAAATACATCTAATATGCAGAAATCAGAAACTAAGAATTACAATGACTTCTACGATGCACAAAAACCAATGAACTCACAAATCTATCTTAAATAATCGAACCTCTCCACTAGGTGCTGTCTCTCAAGCACGAAGTCGAGCCCAGACTAGGAGGCATTCATTCCTCGAAGCAATTCCGCAACCATTTCGGCAGCATAACATTAGCATAGACCAAAGATGATGAAATGATGCACAAGACTCCTTTTTATAAGTTCCGTTTGACTTCACGAAACCCTAAAATCCAACTCAAGCTCAAACCCTAACTTTTCCTTCAATAAGGCGTCCTTTTCACATTTAGCTCAATAATCATATTTTAATTAAAACATCACCTTGATAAATGCGCCCACATTAATTTCCTTTGACTTTGGAAAATTCACCAAATATTAAATATAACCTTAATGAAGGCGCCACCTGTTGAGTCCACCTTTTAAAACGACATTAAGTCATTCGACTAGGCCAAGGTGATAAAATAACATTTTAATTATAATGTTACTTTTAAGTGAAATGAGTTTCCGACTCTTAATCAAGATTGAAGCCGAACCGACACGCTAATTTGAGCTTCAATCGGCCATAATTATCCGTTTTATCGCCAGACTTACTAAAATGGTAGCCCTTGCGAAATGCCTAATGCCAGATGAACATATTCTGCTGGAAGCCCTCTCAAAACCCGTATCGAATCCGCCATTGAATCCAATTCATCTCTCGGTCGAATGACCTCCTCAAAATAGGAAACCCTAATTTTATCTTCCTCGGACTAGCCTTCTGCTTCCGTAAAAGGCCAACGGTCACAAGAACAATCGTGTTTGGTGAAGGGACATTACATCTGGCCAGAAATTTAATTTCTGGGACATGATGGGCCCTCCCAACTTTGCTTGTCCCCAAGCAAAAATATCTTAGTTTCTTCTAGGATCTCTTCTTCTAATCTATCACCAATGGTACCCAAATTAGTCATGTTTATATATATGAGTTAAATGAAAATGTTCTATAATGATTACTCTATTTGAATGCAAATATATAAATATATTAAATGTATACTTATCTTAGATTTTCTTTTGTGATGAAGACATCACAACATCACTTATAGAAGAAGACAAAAATTTCTTAATTCAAATTTTGAAGAGGAAGACAATATGGGTGACAAGAATGATCCAAACAATCCAATTACTATGCAGATTTTAAATGATTTGGCTAGAGGGCTGTAATGTCCCCTTCTCAATTGTGATCAATTCAGTTGAACGTTGGCCTATTTCGGAGACCCGTAAGCTACTCGGAGGGTGAAAATTAGGGTTTCCTGCTTTTGAGGGGGTTGTTGCTTGAAGTTTGGTGATTGGATTGCGGATTCCTTCTGGGTTTTCTGTGAGCTTCGTAGTAGTATAGCATGCATGGTGATCCAAGCAACTTCAGGAATTTGCTATTTTTAGTAAATTCCATTTCTGGCAATGGTCCTGTCAGCTTCGGTGCAATTGGCTCTCTTCTTCAGCCAGTTCAGTTGGTATTTTGATTTTTGGCCTTTGGATGCATTTTCTGGAGTGATGAGTTGAGTTGATTTAAATAATGCTATTTTTTAATGTTATGTTTTAATGTTAACCCCTTGGCCTAGCTTAATGACTTAAAGTTGTTCTGGAAAGGGGGATTTCAAGGGTGGACGCCTCATCAGGAGGTGATTAAATATTTTCTAAAGGTCAAAATTATGCTTGGAGAAATGGGACGCCTACTTGAGGGGAAGATTAATTTTAAAGGTGAAATATTTGCCTTGTGAAAAGGACGCCATCTGTGGAGGGAAATGAAATGAAGTCAAATTTGAATTTGGGTGCCCTTCTTAAAGCTTCTAGAAGATTCTCCTCAAGTCTTTATAAGCAAGCCTCGGCTCTTCATTTCTCTATCTTTTGTCTACCATACCGTTATGCTGTTGGATTGTTCAGGCAAAGCTTCGAGGCAAGCATACCTCCTAGCACTTGGCTCATCTTCTTGCTTGAAAGATAGCAACTAGTTGGGTAATAGATTGTAGTTGAGCTGTTTTGTAGTGAGTATTTTGCATTTGAGTGGATTCCTTGCATTTGTAGTTCAACTTCTAGCTTATTAGTGTAATTTCTGAGTTGCTGGTTCATGTAGCTGATTGTGAGTTTTAATCATATATTCAAAAATAAAAATATTTTCATTCTGGGTATCTTTCCATTGTGTGTGTTTGATAGGGGCGACCCTTTGTCTCAAGTTGCAGATTTTTTAATGGAGAAATGAATTTTTAAGAAGCAAGTCGCCCTCCTTGAGGGCCGTACCACTTCATATTGCCTTGAGAATTGTGCAAGAAAAGTTTTAGAGCTGTGAGCTAGGGTTTTATCATGGGAATAGGGGCGCCATCATCCTAGGACTAATATGCAATTTGTCTCATGCATTTTGGATGGGTTTTGAGTGAGTTGTGAGCATAATAGTGAGTTGTTGAGTTGCTGGTCTGTGCATTTTCAGTCAAAAATCGGTTATATCAGATTGTGTGAATTCTTTAGTTGAGTGAGAAATTGAGTCTAAGGGGTCTTGTGAGCATTGGAGAGTTGTTAGACATTATTGCAGCATTATTAAGCTTCTAATCTTGTATTCCTAGCAGGTTTTCTATCTCATTGTAAGTTGATCATTAGTACTGTCAGCATTTCTCATTTATCACTTTCACTTATTTATTGTACTACCCGCTAAATAAGTGGAAGAGGCTGGCTTGCCGCCTATTTACATTCTGAATTTGCATTGTAATACCATGTTGCTGATCGGCTAAGCCGTCACTACATTTCATGGATCCTCTGACCATATGCTCACACCTTGCCCAACATCGGGATCCTAGTGTACATCCTTGGTTAGAGTTACTTTCAGCCAACAGTTTGTAGGGACCCTCTAACCATATGCTCGCCCCTCCTCCCACATCGGGTCTTAGGGTGCATTCTTGGTTAGAGTTACTTCAGTTTAGCAGTGCATAAGATCCTCTGACCATATGCTCACACCTTGCCCAACATCGGGATCCTGGTGTACATCCTTGGTTAGAGTTGCTTTCCGCATCGTTTTGGTTTTAGAGCTAACCTTAACGAGTGCGTGTTGCATTGCCTATTGTAATCAAAAAACGAAAAAATTGGTCTGGTTAATTACAAGGGCAGGAGCATTTGCTTCAATTAATGACTCAAATGATGCAAACCATTAATACCAATAACAATAATAAAGGCAACAATGGCAATGATGGAAACAATGGTACTAATGGAAACCATGGCAACCATGTAGAGGTGAGCAATACAAATAATCCAACCATTAACAATTCCAGGGCAGCCAGTAGAACTACACATAGGCCTCTAATGCCTAACTTCATAGAGGCGCCACCTCGAAGACAAGCAGGACAACAAGAAGGTGGTGAAGGGGTTGCTGATTATTTGAGGGAGTGCCAATTATTAGGAGAGGAATTTTGTGCAGCTACGTCCTTAAAAGATTTTTTCCAAGTCAAGTACAAGAATAGGCCCAGAGGAGATAGGGGACATGTAATGTCCCCGTGCGCAGGTGGGTGCCAAAAGACCAACCTAGTAGTGAGGGCGGCTACCCAGGGTGTTAAGGGTGGCAACCAGGAAGGATCTTTCACCACCAAGGCCACCACCAGAGAATCAGGGGTCTTACGCAAACCCGTCGGACACGTGGCCGCCGAGACGCACCCAGCTGCACACGGGGACATTACAGCCCACCATGCTCCGTGGGTCTCAATCTCAAGACCTCGGCTTTGATACCACTAAGGCCCAACCACTACACCAAAAGACCAGCCTGGTAGTGAGGGCGGCTACCTAGGGTGTTAAGGGTGGCAACCAAGAAGGATCTTTCACCACCAAGGCCACCACCAAAGAATCAGGGGTCTTAGGCAAACCCGTCGGACACGTGGTCACCGAGACGCAACTGCCAGCCGCAAGAGATGGGGACATTACCATACCTCACCTCACGCCCGTGGTCTCACCTCGAGACCTCGCTCGATAATTACCTAAGGCCCAAATCCACTACACCAGTGCCATCTCACTGCAGTGAGGGCTTAATTTCACCAGGTGTTAAGGGTGGCAACCAGGAAAGATCTTTCACCACCGAGGCCACCACCAGAGAATCAGGGGTCTTACGCAAACCCGTCGGACACGTGGCTGCCGAGACTGTAATGTCCCCATTCTTTCGCGAGCATCAGACATGGTGGATTAGCCTATAACATCAACCCTCGTAGGCTAATGGTTCTGGATAGAGGGTCACTTGAACGGGCACTTGGTCGTGAATTTGTAGTATTGATATCCGGAGTCTGGTGACGTGGTGAATTTGCGCGTTTGGCGTGTTATTGGAGCTTAAAATTATGGTCTTCACCATTTATTTCACCTTCTCAGGCTTAGGGACCATGTATCTATTATTTAAAGGGGTCACTTTATATTTTTCAGTTACTATTCATTGATAAAGTGAAAAAAGAAACAACTTAAGTGAATAGTGCCATTTTAATGAATAGTGATTTCAAGTGAAAATTATAAAAGGAGAAGAGAAAGTTTGAACTTCTCATGCTTGGATATGTTTGGCTGATTGAAGTTTGGAAGTGTGGAGTTTGTGGAAGAGAGAAACTAGGGTTTCTCAATTTCAGCAGTGGGTAAGCCTGGTTTGGGGCTTGTAGTTAGGTTTTGGCATCTTGAAGGTGTGAAAGACCACCCTAAAGTGCTGGTTATTTCTTGTTGCTGCATTTTTGGAGCTCGAATCTGCTGGTTATAAGTTGTTGAAGTCATCTATTGGAAGGGTATTTGATTGTAGAGACTCCATACGCCATCCTGAAGGTGTTGTTTGCATTTTATGAAGTTTTTGAGAGCTGATTTGATCACCTACAGCCAGCCGCACCTTTGGAGGGTTTTATCTTCATCAAGTAATTAAAACGCCTTCTCTTAGTGGCTGTTTTCTCTTCTAAAATGGGCGCCCTCATCATTAGAAGCTTTTCCAACAAGATTTCGGAAGGAGAAATGCGTATGTAATTTTGTTTGTGCATTTTAATGGGCGCGGGTACTGTAGCAAATCACTATTCACAGTGATTTTGGCTGTAAGTTAAAATCTATGTTATTTGATGTATCCGTTGAAACCTAATGAAAGTTATATTTTGGATGCAATCTATTATGTATGAAGAAAGTGTCTTGGCAATTAAATCAAGTCATTATTTGAGTTGTCATATTAGTTTAGTATATCTTGTGTTCCCATTATATGCACATGCTTGTTAAATTTATGTATATCATTGGCATTAATCATCAAACACGAGTAACACAAGAAAGATAAACACCAACACCCTAATCAGACCTACGAGCACCGTGAAATCATTGCACTAGAGTGTCGGTTCTTCACAAGTGGTGTCAGAGTATATCACTACAATGGTAGCAGAGTGGATCACCGGAGTGTGGCACATCACAGTGGTATCAGAGCGGTTTCCTGCCATCCTGTTGGGTAGGTTTCAACTGCAGTTCGGAGGTTTCAGTGAACATGGCCGCTTCGCAGAAGCAGTGGGACAGGAACATAGAGAAGCTTAAACGAAGATTGAAAAGGTTGGATGAAAGTCGGAACGGGATGAAGAAGTTGTGTTCTTATTGCAAAGAGCCGTACGATTTAAACCATGATTGTCCCTTGAGACCTAAGGGCAAGGCGCACAGAATAATGTGGGTTCCCTATGAGGATTCAGAACCAAAGAAAACGGACCCTGCAAAACTAGATAGAGTAGCGCGGCATATAGCTTCCATGTTTAAAAGGTCTACATCACGGAACGAAGAGGGGAAGAAACAAGAGGTCACTACAGTATCTAGGAGCCTGTACAATGAATTCTTAGCAGTTAACGACCAGCATACAGCTGATCCTTTGGAGAGCAAAAATTAGACCTTAGAAGATCCACTAGCTGATGATGAAGTTGAAATTTCTAAGGCAGCTGTAGAGGAAAAGCACTTGAGTCCTCTTGAAAAAGAAGAAGAGTCAGAACACGAGGGTGAGGGTCCTGAACAAGATGTTGTAAGGTTACAGGATGATCATGTCGAGAGAGATGCACATGAAGAGAAGGGCCCATATGAAACCAATGAGGGTTTTGAGCTCCCTACATCTTGTGTATCAGCAATTGCTGATGAAATTTTTGATCATTTTGAAGAAACCAATTCGGAGTATGTGCCAGAATTGTCTATTCATGATTCACGCAGGTCAGATTTACAGGATCCTTTGGTGGAAAGGGATGATAAAATTGATCAATCATTGACTCGTGTGGATTCTACATCGTCTTTTGAGACATCCTATGAGACATATAGCAGCAGTGCTTTAGATGATGATGTGTGCGTTGATGATAGCATACATGATGCTGCTGATCATGATGTGGATGAGGTTGACTCAACCTCGTACTATAGTGCAGATTTGGGTGGAGAGCAGGAGGCGGATCAGGAGATGGAGTGCGAGATGATCGACAATCCATTGTTCGAGATAGATGTTGATCACCCCCTTGACCCGAGTCCTGAGATGAGCATTGATTGTGGATCGAGATTTCAGACAGAGTCCGCAGTGGAGTTTACTGAGGCGAGCATTGTGAGGAGTGCTCAACACTTCTCTTCGAGTCCACATACGGAGGATTTGTTGATGCGTCAGTATGGATGGGTTCAGTAGACAGATCTAGTGGTTGCAGATACCCGACTCAGTTGTTGGCGGGTGAGTGCTTGTAGGATCAATATTTAGACTACCATCAGGCTGATGTGTATCCAACAAGGTTTGTTGCTCCTTGGTTTCAGAGACTACCAGTGGACACAAGGTTACAGATGGATTATAATGTCAGCAGGCTTGATGGCACAGGTGGATATCACATCCACGAGAGTTTAGCGGAGGTTATAGAGAGATGTTACGTAGCAGATGCTTCTAGTTATTCTTACCTCCTCATGATGGATGGACACGAGTTCGGTCTATATTGGGATCCAGGTGGAGACAGAGTTAGCACGGCCGTTTGGATGGGTCCCAGTGTATTGCTTCACCACTTATGGTATGGTGGAGTTAGGATCAATGTTGAGGGCATCTTGAATAATACACAGCAAAAACTCATGCCTTCACAACGGAGATTAGCCTGTGGTTTGCGGCAGTATCAAGATTACATTTCAGGACGATCCTTACCACGAAGCAAAAATGAGAGACTTGGTGTAGTACCCGAAGGTCTCTATGATGTGTTTGGATTAAAAGGGGATAAGTCAGCAGAGAATTACCTACAGTCTACAGATAGGCATGAGATTGAAAATGAAGTTGTTGTTGATAAGGAAATCTTACAACATGAAAATAGTATGGTGAAATTCCAGAATGATATTCATAGTGCTCAAGAAGTTATTATCAGCACTGATAACAGCTCTGACTTTCATGACAGCAGTGATGAAACTTTGCATCGGCATGAGAGGACAGAGATTTCACCGAGAGATGAGGTTTCAACAGAGTTGCCACAAGTGGGTACTCGAGGTTTGGGTACTAACGATGCAAATTGTGGTGAAGATTCATGCCCTAGTGAGCCTGACTTTTCATATCAGACCGTAGAAAACCAATCAGAAAATTTATCTATGGGCATTGAATCCCAGGATCGCGAGTCAGGCGGATATGCAGTTGCTTTGGAAGAAGAAGTGTGCGAAGCTACTGCCAAAACAACAGCCTCTACAATATCTGTTGAGCCATCCTATGAGGTACATCGCAGCAGTACCCTTGTTGATGTTGTGGGCGACACTGGTAGCACACACAATGCTGCTTATCAGTTAGTGAGCGATGATGATTCGGCCTCATATCACAGTGCAGACTTTGTTTCAGAGGACTTGCATAGGAGTCTTGAGTTTCAGAGATCTCATCATTTGGTTGGGCAACTTAAGGTCAATGATAACATGATTGCTACAACATTAGAGCATTTTGATGTTGCTCGACAGATGTTAGCTACGTATGGTTGGGGTACTCCTATGTCAGATGAGCACGGTGATAGTAGCCTTTCCCTTGCAGAATTCCATGCCCTACGAGAAGCCATTAGGGTAATGAAACAAAATTACTTACAGTTACTAGCGGATAGGGATTATCTTCTTGAGTGGGGGTGCACTTGCTACGATGCACTAAAGGGGAAAGAGGAGGAGGTTGACGAGCTCACTTATGGGCTCGAGGTGACTATGGATTCTTTGGAGAGTGCTCGGTTGGCCCTTCAGGAGTCACACTCACGGTTGGAGGAGCTTACCGTGGTCTCGAGTTTGGTACAGTCTTCACCAACTTCCAATACAGTTTAGGTTTCCATGGCAGCAGTTGGTGAAGAACATATGTCCACAGATTGTGGTGGTGAGCAGGTCGAGGACGTGGATACTACATCCATCATGGATATAGGTGCAACAGTTTCAATTGGGATGAGTACTTTGGTTGAGAGCAGTAGAGAACCACTCGTTGCATCGGGTCCTCCTATGGTTAGTACCATGATAGATGATGCGGGACAGATTACTAATAGCTCTTGTGACGTTGTGGTGGATTCTCCAGAGAGTTGTGTGTTAGTAGACGAGGCTACCCCATCATCTTCACAGGAGATATGCAGAGCAACATCCAATTGGGAGATTGGTACTTGTGTCGATTTGTTTCCCTCTCCTAGGAGAAAATCCGTCATTTCATCCCATACAGTGGATTATGGTTGGTAGCTTGATGAGCCCATTCAGGAGTACAATTCAGTGTATTGTTCCAGGGACTCAGAGTTGGATGGTTCAAACCAGCAGGGAGTGAGCGCGCAGTTTGTGAATAACCCCCCGATTGAGTTTGACGGTGGTTTGATCTATGAAAATCCACCCTTCGAGCTAGAAGCCGATCATACTCCTGACACTAGTTCCAGGTTGAGTGACAGTCGCAGTGTTTTGGATCGTCCTCGTGCATCGGGGTTCCAAACAGGGCTCATGGAGGAGTTTAATAGTGTGTACACGGTGAGGAGTGCTTATAGTTATGCCTTTGATCCACCTGTACATGATTCAAATTCGATGCACAGTTCTTGGGCACAAGGTGATTCTCTTGGTGCAGTCAAGGGGAGTAACTCT
>VDFB02044392.1:0-22928 GCA_007258455.2 Sequoia sempervirens | reverse complement strand
GGAACCTAATTTAAGCATGTGACGTCTGAGAGGTTTAGTGTGACCTTAGATGGAATCACCTTCTAATCACTAAAATACCTTTAGGGAGAGGTGAGACCATATAATGGATAGTTATAGAAGGCCCTAAACTAGTAGTGAGTTTTCTTATAAAAAAAATCTAAGAAAGAGATTTGAAGCCACTTGTAATGAACCTACAAGATGAATAAACTTGAATTTTCATAAATATTCTTAAATTAGAGAACTTTTTTTTTTACTATCTTAGATACAACACCACTTTGAGGGGCTAACCTCTCAATAGAGAATGCACTCTAACTATATATATTTGAGATACTTTCCATTTGAAAATTCATTACATTATATGAAGTCTTTTGAAAGAAAATTACTATCATCTCATGAATTTGAGATAATTACTTTATTCTAACTAACTAATGTAAATGAAATACAAATCATATGCATCCACCTTTATTAGCTCATTGGCTATGGAGTTTTGGCCGGAAACCTGTCTCATGCTAGAAACATGTCTCCTACCTAATAAAGTTCACCAGAATACAAGCTAAGAAATAGAATGCAATAAATGCGTTCATATTAGATAAAATCTGATCTTTGAATCAAATCGTATTTCAAAATTAAGGATGAAAACAAATTTTAACTCCAATCAATATTTTGGTTTAAAATACTGTAAAAATATTGTCTCCAACTCAAGAATCTGATATTTCTAGATTTAATTTTTTCCTAGTATAAATCAGTTGAAGCAACACCTGTAGGGAGATTATTTTTGGCTCAATCTCATCTCAAAGAAATATATTCTTTGATATGGTTCTATAATATTTTTCCTGCAAACTCTCCCTAATTTTTCTCATTTCCATCAATGATAGGACAGCACAAATTGTGTAGAATCTTGAGGTAAGTCACTTGCAATGGTTCCAATTAGTATTTTATTTGGGAATCTACATGCCATAGGATTTTTTTTGTTGTATTTTATTTAATTTTATAATAGAAGATTGATTGTTGTAGCAAGCTATTGGAGGACTACACTGATGTAATGCATTATAGCTTAGCACAAAATATGGCACATGTGCCTTGTGGGTCTATGAATTGAGGAAAATGTAATAGCTTCAGATTTAAGAGGGGTCAGTTGAATTTTTGTTGTGAGAACTTCTTTGTGTGTCTTCTATTTACTATATAATCTAGGGTGTCAAACCTTACAGTCTATGTTTCAATTTAAATGCATGAATATGTTGTAAGTCATTGGGAAAATGGCCTTATTGCATGACTTCTCATTGGCTTGAGTGTCTCCAAAATATTATTATGTATTTTAGGAGTTATATGTTCTTCTAGATGATGCTATAGTTGATAGCATGAATGTTATGTGTGATTAGTTTCCTTTTCACCATAGCATATGGAATGCATGTGGTTGTTCAAGGATTGTTCAAGTGTGTCTTATTCTGGATGCTTATTCTATTTATCTTTCTATTCCTAAATCATATCATGATAGTGGGCATAAGTTTTATATATCTAAGTGAATTTCACATTTGAAATTTAACTCTATCGATTGAATGAAGCTTCCAATATCTACAATCAATTCTTTTGTCAAACTAAATTTAAATTTAAATAATGCAATCCTTTCATATTATATTTTTTTTTTACTTGTTTTACAAGCTTTCATAACTTGAAGGTTTAGTCCTACAAAATCTCATGGGATCCCATATATGAATTTATGTTGAGAAGGTTATACATTTATGTTTCATTAGTCATGTATGAAGTGTTTTCTTGAATTGCATATTATTAAGTATAAAAATGTGTACATATTTAGTTGTGTGTGTGTATATATATATATATATATAAATCATTTTCTTAAAATAGGTTTTATGCCTTGATATCACTAAACCAACAAACTAAAAGATAAGTGAAAAATTCTTGCGGGTTTTATATTCATAAGGTAATTTTTATTTGAAGAGTCAATGAGTCATTTCATTTATCTTTAATTTCCTTGTAATTAACCCCAAGGAATTTCGTCCTAGATCTAGCAAAACTTGAAGAGTGAAGAAAATTCACCCTCTCTTGTGAATTAGTATTGATGTTTCCATTGTCTAATCATGAATTTTAGCTAATCATCAGAGGTTAATATTTTCTTGGCCTTAGGTTTTGATTCTATCCTCTAGGATTTGTGGAGCTTTAGTTCTACTCACCAACATGATTGATTTGTAACTTCACTTCTTTTTTTGTTGTTTACCCAATTTGCATGCATGAAATTTTATGAAACGAAACACTAGCATTAAGTATTCAATAGAAATATATACTATGGCTCAAGGATTTTTGGTTTTTCTTTGTAAATCACATGAAGATAGGTTTTTATTTTATTTTAGAAGCCTAGTCCTTAGCTCTAGGATAACCATGTTTTCTTGGTTAAGCCATGGTTCCTACCTTTTAACCTAGTGATGTAAACCTTATATATTGTGTTGATTTGGGTGGGGTTTCCTTACCCACCTCTTTAGTTTTGGATGGATTTGTGCTTTCAACGGATTGGAATCATCTTTTGCAAATATGTTTTAATCTAAACCTAGAAATTGTTGGTTTGATTCACTTTACTTTGTGGAGATCTACATGGAGGTAAATATCTTGAAAGGTTTATAAGATTATTTTTGGTTCAAGGTAGGGGTATTTGGAAACAAGTCATGGATTATGAGACTTGCACTCAAATTTTGGAGTTTTTTTCAAGTAGGACATGTAACTATGAATTACAAAGAAAGAAAATCAAATATATTCAAAAAAAGACCTAGTGGAAAGGTTTATTCTAGTTGCATTTAGTTGTGAAGTGTTTGGAGCTAAAATATTTTGAGAACTGTGATAGCTCTTACTTTGTGGACTCTCCAAAACCAAAAGTATTATGTAGATGTTTGAAAAAAACAACAATACAAACACAATCAGAGGTTCAATTAACTCCTCCCTATCCATGTTATGTTGATGTTGTTTGGTTTTCCCCTATAACAGTTGTTTATAGGTTGTCAAGGTTGTAGAGATGGAAAATGTTAATGTTCTTGGTAGTTCCTCTTTAGTAAGGTCATTGGGTATACAAAAGTCTTCTACTTCTCCTATTCTAGTCAATCCAAATTCACTACAACTTCACTCTCCATTTTATCTCCTTTTAGTTATGAAAAGAGGAAAGCCCAATTAAATGAATTATGAAAATAAATAACATAAAAGTAGCCCCTCAAAAACAATCTTTAAGATATATGATTCCTTAATGAAAAAAAGAACATCTTGATTTTAAATTTAATATCTACTTATTTAAATCCTGTATAAATTTTCTTTTTTTTAATATTTAATGTATAAAGTTTCTTTGTTAGAGTGAAGCCCCTATAATATATGCCCATAATTCCTTTAGAAAGAGAATGATGATGACCATTCTCAATATAATCTAGATGTAGATAATAATGATGGCTACTTCAATTTTCCTACTTGTACACTTCATCGCAAGTAGTAAATCAAAAAATTCTAGTTATTGTTATTTCTTCTCGTCATCTGTTGAGAACAATAGATGTATAATTGAGAGAAATATGGGTGATGGATAGTTATGCTCTAGCAAAACTCTCTTTTCTACTGGTTTTTGTGTTGACAATCGTGAGCGGATGGATTCTTGTGTCCATAGGAGTAGTAGATGTATACCCAATTTATCACAAGAATGAACTATCCAAGGTTTCTTCAATGGTTGAACAAGACACCCAGAGAATTGGCAAGAGATTACATGCAACTGAACTAACTACCTTATTTAACGAACAACTTATAAACAGTTAGAAGCAAATATATTTGGCATTTGAACTACCTAGAGGGCTTCACTGTAGAAGTGAATTACTAATAGTGGGCAGAATCCAAAGAAATTAAGCGGAAAAAATAAAATATTCGTGCTGCTGCACAATAACAAAATTCTTCTTTCACATTGCTTGAGTAAAAAATATTTACATGAGTTCTTTATATAGAGAACTTTAGATACATTAAGAAAATTGTAGAATATAGGCCGACATATTATTTTACCTAACCCTAAACTTCTACAATTTACCTAACCCTAGCCGACTTAAAAGTATAAATAAAAATAAATAAATAAAACTTAACCTACAGCTGGTAGAAATTACCAGAATATTTTAACACTCCCCCCTAATTTCTACCAGAAACTATATTAATATTTACAATGCCCAAAACTCTTCTCAAAAATTCAAATTACTCTTGTGCTAAAGCCTTTGTAAATATGTCTGCAAATTGTTCTTCAGATATGCAATGTTGTAGATTGATTTCTCCATTGTTCACTAACTCCCGAATAAAGTGATATCTAGTACCAATATGTTTTGTCCTCTTGTGAAAAACATGATTCCTTGACAGTGCAATGGTGGACTTGTTGTCACAATAGATTATAGTTGGCTCCTCTTGTTCATGTAGTAGATCCTTTAAGACTCTTCTCATCCACACTGCTTGACATGCTACTGATGTTCCTGCTACATACTCTACTTCTGCTGATGAAATTGTCACTATAGGCTGCTTCTTTGATGTCCATGCTACAACACCTGTTCCAAGATGAAATGCATATCCAGATGTACTTTTTCTATCATCAATACTTCCTGCAAAATCACTATCTGTATATCCCACCAACTGAAATTTATTTGAAGTAGAATATAATATGCCATGATTCATAGTTCCTGCAATGTACCTCAATAATCTTTTTCTTGCTTGCCAAAGTGAATTCTTTGGTGCATCCATAAATTTTGAAATCAAACTTACTCCATACATTATATCTGGTCTAGTTGCTATGAGATACATCAAACTGCCAACCAATTTTCTAAATATAGTTGAATCAAAATCAATCTCATTATCTTCTCTACTTAGTTTTGTGCCTATTGCCACAAGTGTAGAAACTGGACTACAATTTATCATTCTAAACCTTCTCAAAACATCTTTTGCATATTTATTTTGACAAATGAAAATTCCTTTATCATTTTGTGTTACTCCAATGCCAAGAAAATATTTCATCAAACCCAAATCAGTCATTTCAAATTCCTTCTTCATTGCTGATTTAAACATATCAATAGAAAGATTACCTATAAAAATCAAATCATCAACATACAAGCAAACAATTAAAATATGACCTTGCTCATTGACTTTGGTGTATAGAGTAGGCTCACTAGTACTTATGTTGACTCCATTGCTTATCATGTATGAATCTATCATGTTGTACCATGCTCTTGGAGCTTGCTTCAATCCATAGAGTGCCTTCTTTAACCTATAAACTTTGTCTTCATAACCTTTTATTTCATATCCTGGTGGCTGCTACACATAAACCTCTTCTTCTAAATATCCATTCAAGAAGGCTGATTTAACATCCAGTTGATAAACCTTCCATTCATTTTGAGCTGTAATAGCTAGTACCATTCTAACAGTGTCAAGTCTTGCTACAGGTGCAAATGTTTCATTATAATCAACTCCAAATTCTTGAGAAAATCCTTTAGCTACTAGTCTTGCCTTATATTTGTCAATTTCTCCATTTGCATTATACTTAGTTTTATAAACCCATTTTACACCAATGCAATCTTTTTCCTTAGGCAAATCAACTAAATCCCATGTATCATTCTTCTCAATGGATTCCATTTCATCATTCATTGCATTAATCCAATGTTCTTCCTTAATTGCATCTTCAAAATAAATAGGATCTTGAGCAAATAAAGAAAAATTTGATTGCAAATCTATCCTATCTCCTTGATCATAAATTTCTTGCAAACTTCTAGATTTCTTGCTTTTAAGCTTTGATCTTAATGATGCAAGTGTAGGATTTGATTCATCACTTACTTGTGGACTTGAAGATTCTCCTTGCTCAATTTCTCCTTGTGTACTTCTTGATGGTGTTCCTCCCTGTTCATTTGATTGATCTCCTTGGTTTTCTTGATCTTTTTCTTCTTGTTCATTATATGGCAATGTTGAACACTTGTAATTGTTTTGTCTATGTTTCCATCCCAAGATTCTTCCTCTTTAAACACAACATCTCTACTTATAATGAATTTCTTGGTAATAGGATTAAACAACTTATATGCCTTAGATTGTTCATCATAACCAATAAAAATGTATTTTTCACTTTTATCATCCAACTTACTTCTTGTTTCCTTGGGCACATGTGCAAATGCAATACAACCAAATATTTTGAAATGAGAAACACTATGATGCTTACCACTCCATGCTTCTTGTGGAATCTTGTCCCTTACAATCTTCGTTGGACTTCGATTCAAAATATAAACCGTGCAAGCTACTGCTTTAGCCCAATACTCATTAGGTAGATTCTTTCCTTTCAACATGCTCCTTGCCATTTCCATTATTGTTCGATTCTTTCTTTTTGCAACACCATTTTGTTGAGGTGTGTAACTTGTAGTAAACTACTTCTTTATTCCATGATACCTGCAATAATCCAAAAACTCATTTGACTTGAATTCACCTCCTCTATCTGATCTCAATACCTTAATGGGTAGGCCACTTTGTTTCTCAACCAATGCTTTGAATTCCTTGAACTTTCCAAATGCCTCAGATTTATATTTCAGAAAATAAACCCATGTTTTCGTACTAAAATCATCAATGAATGTTAGAAAATAAATGCTTCCCCCTAAAGATGGTGTTTGCATTGGACCACATATATCAATATGCACAATTTCTAAAGGTGCCCATGCTCTATATGACATTCCCTTTGGAAAACTTGTTCTATGATGCTAGCCAAAATACAACTTTCACATGAACTTAATGGTGCTTCAATAGGGGGTAAGCCTCTTACCATTTCTTTCCTTTTTAATAAACACAATCCTTTGAAGTTAAGATGACCATACCTCAAGTGCCATAGCCATGCTTGATCTTGACTTGATGCCTTGAAACTTGCTTCAATATTCTCCATTAATTCATTTTTCATTTGAAGTGGGAACATTCTGTTATTTGTCATTTCAACCTTTGCAATCACCTTATTACTAGGAGGAATATCAAATATAGTGCACACATTATTTTCAAAAACAACTCTATAACCCTTTTGAGAAAGTTGTCCCACACTTATGAGGTTATGTTTCAAACTAGGTACAAAATAAAAATCAGGAATAGACTTCTTACCAAGCTTTGTCATCGCATTAATTGCACCTTTACCCATGACTGCAACTGTATTATCATTCCCCAATTTAATTTCTGATTTCACTGAAGTATCCAAACTTTCAAACAAGTCTTTATTTCATGTCATATGGTTACTGCAACCACTATCTAGAAACTATATGTTACTTGAATTTTCTTGAGCTACATGACAACTAATGAATAATGTCTCAGAATTACTCTCAGAAAAAATTGCAGTTTGCTTTCCCATATCAGCTTGCTTCTTTCGACATTCATTTGCAATATGACCATACTTCTTGCAATAGTAACATTGAACATTTGATTTGTCATACCTTTGTGATGCTTGATTGTTATAGCATCCCCTTGAATTGAAACTTTGATTTCTCCATCCTCCTGGATCTGGACTCTTCCTTTCTTCTCTTTGAAAATTGCTTCTTCCTTTTCCTCTTCCTCTGAATCCTAGATTTCCTCTTCCTCTGCCTCTGCCAAATGTCAATTGTGCTTTGAATGCACTCTCCAATGAGGTATTATTATTCTTGTTCAATCTCAACTCATAATTTTTCAAAGTACCAAACAATTCATCTATTGAATATGTTGACAAATCCTTAGTTTCCTCAATTGGCACAAAAATAGTATCAAATTTAGTAGGCATACTTCTTAAGATCTTTTCTACAACCTTTTAATATGTTAGTTCATCACCATTCATCCTTATTTGATTAACCAAATTCATAACACGATTTTCAAATTGATCTACTGAATCAGAATCACTCATTTGCAAGTTTTCAAATTCTTTCCTGAGTCCTTGCAATCTCGCAAGTTTTACCTTACTTGTACCTTGATATGTTGTTTCCAGAATATCCCATGCTTGCTTGGCTGTAGTGGCTGGCTTAATCCTTCCAATGACTGAATCATCCAATCCTTGTCCAATTATCTGAAAAGCCCTTTTATTTTTTTTCCTATTTTCACTCAACTTTTTTTTTGCATTAGTGCTCAAAGTAGACTCATCCTGTGGTTCTGTATAACCATTTTCAACTATTTCTGATAAATCTTCAAAATTAAATATTAATTTCATTCTGTATGACCAAGTATCATAATTTTTACCAGAAAATATTGGAATTTGAGTTTGCACACTACTTGACGCCATATTTTAAAATTGTAGCTTAATCAGCAACATTCTGCTCACCAAAAATAAACATGCAACTTCAGCAATCCTCAAATCTGCTCTTTTTCCTGCTTCTTCACTTGGCTCTGATACCACTCTGATAGCAGGCAGAGGCAAAGAAATTAAGCGGAAAAAATAAAATATTTGTGCTGCTGCACAATAACAAAATTCTTCTTTCACATTGCTTGAGTAAAAAATATTTACATGAGTTCTTTATATAGAGAACTTTAGATACATTAAGAAAATTCTAGAATATAGGCTGACATATTATTTTTATTATTTTACCTAACCCTAAACTTCTAGAATTTACCTAACCCTAGCCGACATAAAAGTATAAATAAAAATTTAAAAAAAAAAAACTTAACCTACAGCTGCTAGAAATTACCAGAATATTTTAACAATTACAAGATTAATACAAAAAAAAGTGGAGTGGAAAGCATAAGTTTCTGCCTGTATAGAGTCAGGGACTAACAAGACATGAAAAAGTGCCAATACGAAAATGAAGATGTGTAGTTGTTGCAGTCCACCTTGTGACATAAGAGGAACCTTTCGCTGCATTAATACCAAAGGAGAATTAATACATGTTTAACACATAATCTATTTCCATTAGAAATTGTACCACTCTGTATGAATACTAAGCACAAATACTTGCCTTTTTAGCACAATGACCAGTCACAGCCTCTTCTGTTCCCAAGGTACGCCTTGCTGATGTTTTTGCTCCTAAGAACAGGAGCTTACGACAGTGCCCAAGTGATGAAAACTTCTCAATCTGGTCAGAAAAACTGTCTGCTAAGGCCGCCTCCTTTTAACAGGGAAGTAAATATACAAATCTCTGAAATTCGCTTCTGTCCAATAGCATGCAGCAGCGAGATAAACCCCAGCAACATCAATTTTGCATATAAACAAGAGGAATCAAGATAAGTCATTTTCTAAGTAATTCGCACTAGATGAATTATGACATCAAAATAATCACCTCCTTTGATCTTTTCAAGTGCTTTGGCTAGGGATTTCTTTCGGTGTTTCTTGAGCCACTGCATTCCAAACGCAAACAAAAATGCATTCAAGCTCAATCCAAACATTCAACATAATTACATCCAACCAAACTACCTGCATGGTTCCACTGTAGAAGTAAATTATATAGTCATGGAAACGTGTTGCACTGCAGGCATGCATGCGAAAATGAAGCACGAACAAGGTATGTGAACTGTTTAATGAATGCCACCTTGTGTGTGGTTTGGAAGGCACTTAAACAGTAAAAATTAAACATTAGAAAAGTTTTATATTAATTACGATATGAATGATTCAGATAAGTTTGTGAATCCCAGCTGTCCATCCAAAAAACAACTATGAAATTTTAGGTTAAATGCAACATAAGAATCTTTCAAACACTATTAGCTGTAAATAAATTTTCTTCCAGGAAAATGAAAAACCTCAGGTGAAAACAACGAGTCAATTAGAAAATTAGAATATTAGTTAAAAAAATTCAAAACATTAAAGAGCATGGGAAATATTTTGGGACGCCATTTTCTAGTTAAGATTAATAAAAGAAACGGAGTGAAAACATTAGGGGAGAGGGGTCCATAATGGAGCAGGTTCCAATATGGGGATAGAAGTAGTCCTCAGTGGACCCCATAGTGGAGCATTTTAATATCAAATTGCAAAACACTTTTTATCCATAAAGTATGCAAAGTGACAAATCATGTGATGCCACATCAGCGCACCAATAAAACATGACTTAGTGCACCACTATTGGTCTCACTAGTTTTTTGGGATTTTTTGGATATCTCAACAAAAAACATGCTGATGTGACATCATACTTGATGATGTGGCCCTAAAACAAAATATAGAAGCACATGAGTTGCCAAATAAACTGTTGTACAGAATTGGGAGTGATTTGAAATTTCCACGTAGGATTTTGAAAAACGCGAAATTAGGGTGCTCCACTATAGACCCCTCTCCCCTAGTCTCAGCCTTTATAAAGACAGGGACTAACAATAAAGATTTTATTAGAAAAAATCGACTAACTAATTAAGAAAAACAAACGGTGTCAATCCAAACATTCAACATAATTACATCCACACTTATTTCCTTGGTAGCATGTAAGAATATTTGAAATTCACATTGACATGGATAATCTCGTTATCGGATTTACAATTATACAGTGGGCGGGCTTTGGTTATTCAGGAAAGGATTGACTGGCTAACCTCCACTAGAGCGTTCCACATCAGGATGATAATGATAAGGATAGTTATACTTTCGCCAGTAGTAATACAAAACAACGTTAAGATTGCCATCGTACACTTTAATGTTCCTCAGTTTTTCTCCGTGGTAATCAGATTTACAATTATACTGTATTTTAAATATTATATTCTGTAATATCTTAATTCATTTTATTGGTCAAAATTTGACCGAGACCTTTAAAGTGAATGTGGTTTAAAAAAGTAGTAGGCAATTATTTTAATTTTATTGGCCAAATTTTGACTATTATGACCTTTACAGTGAGCGTGGTTGAAGAACATGGGGCAGGCACACCGATAAGTGCAACCATAAATAGCAGCCACTCTACCATAAACTTCATCAATCACAGTAAGCCTATAGTTATACAGAAAAGATCAATCAAATGGGGAAAATCTCTACAATTGTGGGGGTGCTAGTATTCATTACACTTGCAAATCATTGCTCTGCCCTTGCTAGGCTGAATGGCGGGCACTCCCTGTCAGCTGGACAGTCTCTCAAGTACGCACAATATATATTCGTAATGCAACATGACTGCAACCTGGTTTTGTATGAAGACACTGTTAAAGTGTTGTGGGCGTCGGGAACAAAGGGATCAATTTGGTTATTTGAACCAAGTTCACAAGGGTTGGAGATTAAGCATGCTACTAGCTTGGAGCCTATGATGTTCACTTTGGTAACAAATCTAAAGCTTTATTCAAATTCTTAATAAACTATATTATCAACATCAATCAAGAAATTTTCTTAAGGATCAAATATTTCTATTGTTATTTTTGTAACAATTTGGTGGCATCTACTCCCACTTAAGGACTAATCAAGGTGAGCTCTAATTCTCAATTGAAAATGAAGTAGTGAATTTAAGTTCAACTACTATATTTTATGATTGTTGTGAATGAAAGAAAATTTATAGCTATAATATATCATTCCCACATAATCATCTGATAGAGAAAATATGCAACCAAATATTTAGAATCCATAATGCCAAATTTTAAATAAGCATACTATCAATATGTACCTTAGCAAAACCCTTAAATGGAAAAATTAGTCCCTAGAAGCACCCAAAAAATGCAGTGTGTTATCATAAGAACAAAAATTACAATACATTTGTAGAGTCTTTGTGCAAGGATTTTAAAGCACCAAGCACACTAATTTTATTTCTCCATGTAAAAATGAAAATGAGAACCATGTAGCCACACATCCAAATCTCTCCTTCCTCTACTCACATACGCAACCTACAAAATATTTTCAATCAACTTTAGCCAATAAACTAAAGTTTATGCATGCCAACTTCAACAACAAATCATGTATTTAATTTTATCGAAACAACCATACATAAAACCTGTTATGCATGTTTTGCACACACTCCCCGTTCTGAAAGGGGACCCTCTCTTCCTGTTGCCTTGCCGGGTCATTTCCTGGCATTGCCTCATTTTGCATGCCCCAATTTTTGGCATCTAAAATGGTCAACGAGCCTCATAGTATCATTACAAGTTGACCATGTTTCACCCCGCAAAATTTTTGAGTCCTTCTAGTCCTCCAAGTCTGCCCTACTAGATTTCCTTGGTCGAATTTCCCTACTTGCTCGATTCGCTTTTTTCTTCATTTTTGACTTTGGGGACAAGTTTCTTGTGGATTTGGGATGGTTTTGTGGTTCCTAAGTGAACTGCCAAGGTTTCGTTGAGTTTTGGGAAGTTGCAAAAGTTTCATTCCGGGACCTGACCCCTTTGTGGCCGTTTTCAACATTCGTCGGCCCCCGGTGACTCAGCCTCTAAAACCTGGCCCCTTTGTGGCCATTTACAGGAATCCATCCCTCTATGGCCGTTTTGAACATCAGCCAACCCTGAATGACCCGGCCTTCGAAACCCAGCTCCTTTGTGGCCATTTCTAGGACTCTATCCCTCCTTAGCCGTTTTGAACATCTGTCGGCCCCCAATGACCCGACCTCCCGAAATGGCCTAGCCCTTCCATGGTCATTTCTGTGACTTCATCCCTCCTTAGCCACTTTGAACATCCGCCAACCCCCGATGACTTGGCCTGGAACCCAGCCCCTCCATGATCGTTTTTGAGACTCTGTCCCTTCTTGGCCATTTTGAACATCCACCAACCCCCGTGCGACCTGACCTCTAGAACCTAGCCCCTTCGTGGATGTTTCGGGACTCTGTCCCTTCGTGGCATTTTGAACATCCACCGGCCCCTGGCGACCTAGCCTTTGAAACCCGTCCCCTTTGTGGAACTTCATCCCTCCTTGGCTATTTTGAACATCTGTCGGCCCCCGGTGACTCGGCCTCCAGAACCCGATCCCTCTGTGGTCGTTTTTGAGACTCCGCTCCTCCATTGCCATCTGGGGCTTTCCTTCTAGGCCACTATGTGCTCATTGTCATTTCAAAAGGGAAATGACCCTCCGGCGTTCCCCTTCCAAACTTCTATTTTTTCCAAAATGAGTCCAATCTTCAGGAAGTTTTTCTTAGCGCTCTTTCTTCCCCTTTTCCCATCTGCTATAATTGAAAAATCTTGGTTTTGCTAAGTTTTGTGAGGTCTGAGAACTTCCCTTCCAGTTTGACATCCCCCATTTGCTGCCTGCTCCCTTGGGCCCGCATTAATGTTTATGGTCCAAATGAGCTCCAAATATGAATATTATGATCTTTTTATGATGCATGGATGGATTTATCAAGGATTTTGTAGGATTTGACTAACATTTGCCTTGATTTATTTATGAAAGTACTTACAACGCTTCATGTATATAGGATTCAAGGAGCCTACCGCGGGTCCCTCGGGGAGACCCATTGAGAAAGCTGAACAAGGAATGCACATAGCTCCTATCACCTTTCATTTCATGTTCACCTCTCGCCATAACACCTACCAATAGGGTCGACATTAGAAGAAGGTGTGTTCCAAGGAAGTAAATAATAAAAGTGTGAGGTGGCCTCCAAGAAGGTGTAATAGAGCTGTCCACCCGAATTAGGGGCAACCAATCGATTGATGCCAGTCGTCGGTGGGCCCATTTGATCAAATAAAGAACACTACAAACACATCAAGCAAAAGGCAACTTTCAGGCAGTTTCAGCTACAGTGAAAAGGGAAATCAACAAGAGGACAAATTGCTACAATGACTGGCCACTAAAAGATAAAACAGGGAAAATATAAAATTGTAATTTAAAATTACGAGATAATGTGGGGTAGGTGAAACCCTAATGTAATCAAATATGGTCCACATAATGTAATTCAATCCTAGCCATTCATTTGGGCTCTGGAAAACTACAAATATGGGTTTTCCCCTCATTTGTAAAAGGTTGGAGAGTTTGATGAAGGCGCAACCTGAGACTTAGAAAATAACCCACAAACAAGAGAATAATTTTATTATTCAGAAAATGGAGCTTTTTACATGTAGAGGATCTCAAATCCCCAAGTTCTACAACACATGCAAGTTACAGAAAGCTACAAAATAACCCTTTCGCAACATGCGAGCTTGTCCCCCGAAAAACTACCCAAAAATTAGAAACCCACCCATAAATAGAGCTCCTCTTTAGTCTGGAGCCAAAACAACATTCAAATTTGAGTTTAAGTGGTTTGGTGCTAAAAATTACAACTTGAAGTTCAAATTTCAAAAGAACATTGCAATTGTATGTTCTAGAAACTGCGCCAACTTCCCGGGGCCATAACTTTTGATTTGGGACTCTGATTTGCGAATCATTTGAACCGTTGGAAAGGTCTCGAAGTCAATAAAACACTTGAAATTTGCTACACCAATTTCAAAAAGTTTTAGGGCCATTCCAGGAAATATAAGTGCCTCAAATCTAACTCAGAAGATTTTTAGGTGCAAATCTGGGAAACTAAAACTACAATATCTTTCAACCCAGGAATAGAAAATAAAAACCATAAATTGAGAATTTCATTATGACGAAAAGGGTATCCAAAAATATAAAAACATCTAAAAATTGAGAAACTTGAAATTTAACTATTTTTGGGTGATGCAAGATTGCCCTTACACCACTGGATGCTCCCGCATCAGACACCCAGGGTAATTTAAGAAGTTACTCCATCACGTCTCAGATGGTTGAGGAAAACCCAACTGGTCAGCCACTGCCTTAGATAGCCAAAATGAACCTTCCACAGGCCTTCCTCTCCATTTCACCAGATATTCTTCATACTGCCTATTTCTTGTACTCCTTCCCACACAACTATCCAAGATTGCTTCAATCTCCTCCCTTTCTGAAGTAGGTGCTGGAATGCCATACTGCCCTATTAAAGTGTTAAAGTGTTGTGGGCGTCGGGAACAGAGGGAAAAGGAGGCGCCGCTTCGTGCGAGTTAAGCATGCAGAATGACGACAACTTGGTGATATATGCGCGTAAAACTCCAGTATGGTCTTCGGGAACCTCTGGACAGATTGGTTCGTATTATTTGTCTCTTCAGGGAGACGGTAATGTTGTTATTTATGGGCTGTCTGGAGCCGTCTGGGCAACTAATACTTAAAAGCTTTCTCTGCTGCCTTGTTTTGCTTTATATAATAATGCCACTACATCCACTTTGTCTATCTTTAATTAGATATTCTGAAGTGTTTGAAAAATAAAAACTCCAAGCCTAGAAAATAGGTTTGGCATGAATAAGTGAGATTACATCCTACTAAATAAATATTTACTACTGCCTTTTGCTAGGCCTGTGCCCTGTGAACAAAGTGTTTAAACTTTCTAGTTTTTTGTTTTCTTGTATTGCTATTTTTTTTTATCTACTGCTGTGCATATGTGAATAAAAGATTAAGAAGCAATTCTCAAAGAACTTTTAAAGCAGAGTGGAAAATGAAAGAATTATTCACAGTGAAGCATCTGTTGGGCAACTATAATTGAATGGTGTGAGTTATGCAAGAATACTAGCATATACAAAGCATGAGCAGTTATATAACTTCACTTTAGTAATTTTTGCCCGCAGTGTCCCAAAGAAGCTAATTTATTTGTGTATCTTGCTTATTAGGAGGAGTTTGTGCGTGAGATTTTGCCAACTTCGTCGAGAATGCTAATTATCATTAAAAATCTTATAAAATATTTTTTTCCAACTCTTATTAATTTTATGATTTAATTGTTTTTATAGAAATGCTTAAAATCGAATTAATTAAATTATTCCTCCTTTATTTAGTCAAATATTTTTATTAAATTTTTTCAGATTGACTCAAATAATATTGTAAAACATCTCACAAACCAATTTTTTTGCAACTCTTATAGGTCTTTAGATTTAATTGTTTGTTTAGGTAGTGTGTTTTTACTGTAAAATGATATATTAAAATATTTTTTGTGTGAATAAAAAGAATATTTTAATTCAGGAGAATCTCATTTTCATGAGAAAAACAAGTACTTTAAAAAATAATGTTAAAACCTTCATACTAAATCATACAGTGTTCTATGGTCCACAAGACTATGAGGATCAATTTGGTTATTTGAACCAAATTCAGAGGGGTTTGGAAATTTAGCATGCTACTAGCTTGGAGCCTATTATGCTCACTTTAGTAAAAAATCTAAAGCTTTATTCAAATTATTAATGAACTATATTATCAACATCAATCAAGAAAGTTTATTGAGGATCCAATCTTTCTATTGCTATTTTTGTAACAATTCAGTGACTTCTAGTCCCACTCAAAGACTAATCAAGGTGAGATCTAATTCTCACTTGAAAATGAAGTAGTGAATTTAAGTTCAACTACTATATTTTATGATTTTTGTGAATTAAAGAAAATTTATAGCTATAATATATCATTCCCACATAATCATATGATAGAGAAAAAATGTAAGAATATATTTAGAATATATAATGCAAAATTATAGATAAGCATACCATCAAGATGTACCTAAGTAAAGTCTTTAAAGGAAAAAATTAGTGCCTAGAAGCACCCACACAATTCAATGTACTATCACAAGAACAAAAATTACAATACATTTGTAGAGTCTTTGTGCAAGGATTCTAAAGCACCAAGCACACGAGTTGTATTTTCCATGGAATACAGAAAATAAGAACCATGTAGCCACACCTCCAAATTCATCGTTCCTCTACTCACATATGCAACCTACAAAATATGTTCAATCAACTTTAGCCAAGAAACTAGAGGTTATACAAGTCAACTTCAACAACTAATCACATACTTGATTTTATTGAAACAAGCATACACAAAACCATTACGTGGTATTACATGTAAACCACATGCCTTCAAACCACAAGTTTACAAAAACCATGTCCCCCTCATTTACTTTGCAGCAATAAGTTTTTATAATATTAAAAATAATTTTTCAATGTGTAAACTACATTGAATATATTTATCCCATTGTTATATACAACATAAAATACACCCCATGAATATCTAACCCATGTGAAATACACATCCATAGATCTCTTAGATGGACCATGGTTAAATATTTACTTTACAAGAATTGTGATAGGTGAACAACAAACCTTTTCCCAACATTCTTCCACTTGTTCTACACATTATATTAGGGGTAAAAATAAAGTCAATCATTAAGATAATATTCTCTATAGCCATATTGTACCATCAAAACATTTAAGTGTTCCATGTGCTCCACCAAGATACTTGCAATAAAAAATAAGGTGGCAACCATCTCAGACATGAATCCTTTTATCTTCCATCATTGTAATGTATAAAAGATAAGATCATATCCAAAGAGATGTTACACTAAATATCACATTGAAGTATGAATCATGTCTCAAATCGATATCAAAACGCAAACATTATATCCAATGGTAACAATAGGCTTGAGTAGTTGCCATGAAATAACCAACATAGTTGGAATAGGGTTCATAGCTAGGTGTTAAAATATCGAACCAATCATATCTTCAAATCAAGGTATACTCATGCTAACAAGTAGACTTCATGCCATCAACATATCCAACCCAATCCACAATCACAAAATCTCAAATAAATAAACTTCAACAACATCCAACCATTCAACTCAAAATTTAAACATATAATATGAATCAATAGACCAACTAGGATGTAAGCCTCATAAACCAAAGTAACCAAAATATCCATTCACAAACTAAGGGAATAAGGCCAAAATAATTCTCTACACTCCTTAAATAAACCCTCTAGAACTAACATTCCTAGCTCAAGACCCATTTCCATGAGAAGACAAAGAAAAAATAAGTCATGCCAAGTAGTCCTTAAATAAATCCTCTAGAACTAAAATCTATAGCTCAAGAATCATTCACATGAGAAAGTAAATCATGAAATAAAATTCATCTTAAAACAAGGTGAAAAATATAAATTAGATCATTCACTACCTAGAGTACTAATATTGGCAAATGTGATTTTTCCTCTAGAATACACTAAGCCACAATGACTCTCTCAAAAAATAATCTCCTCAACATGTTCATATTAAACTCATGTCCAACCTAGGTTTAGGCTCCTTGGTCCTCTTACTAAAACTTCAGCAAAGACCAAAGCTTCAAATCTAGAATCAAGAACTCTCAATGACACTATGATCTACATCTAATCAAAAGTATATCATATGCCTCAAATAAGCATATTTTCTTCTAAGAGCACTTGTATACTGCCAAAACACTAATAAGTAATAAGGAATACATCGTGGTAGAATAACCTCCATGTCCTCTAAATTAAGGGTGATTTTTAAAACCAAAAAACAATAACACCTCACCTGAAAACTCCGAGATTACTCTATGGTACCTATTATGCCCTACATACACACCTCCCATTTAATCTCAATAAAAATGGGTTCGTCTTTCTGGTCTTTGCTCTATTTTGTTAGTTTTTTTCTTGGTTTTCCTTTTTCTTTGTTTCATCCCAAGAGTTTTTTCTTTCCCCAGTTCTTTTTGTGTTGCTTCTGTCGGGTCTTGGGACTCTGGATAAATTTCAAAATTTTGTCTAAAATTCCAAATCCATTCAGATTTCTCGGCCCTACTTTGTTTCTCTTTTGTCAGGTCTCAATACTCCAAATGGATTTTAGAGTTTTGTCTAAAAGTTCTGAATCCCTACCATATTCTCGATCTTGCTTAGTCTTTTGTTTAGTTGTGTCTTAAGTCTCTAGATGAATTTGAAAAAAAATTCTAAAATGTTTGAATCCCTTCTAAGTTTTCAGCCCCAACTCATTTTCTTCTTGTATGGAGTCATAATTTAAATTGACTTTTACACTTTTGTATTTTATTTGAGAAATGAAAAGGTCCAATTTATTTTCCTGCTCCTATCTTTATTTGCTTTCTTTTTCCTAGACCAATTGAACTTCAAAATCCTAAAGAGACTTGGGACCATTTTCATTTTGGTCCCAAAGTCCATTTCTGACCCATAACCCCTCTCACCTACTACATTATGTTAGTGTGAATGGGGATATTTCCTAGCTAGTTATTAGTGATGACCTGTTCACATCATTAATAAGTTTACTTAGGATTTAGTTTCCTAGGTGGCATTCTAGAAACTAGTATAATGGGACCATACCTCATTTAGAGTGTAAGATAGAAAATTTTCATCACTAAGGTTTAGGACCTACGGAGACAATCTTTCTATACTCCACATTCAAGGAAAAACCCTAGAGATCTCAACCTCAAGTGTGCAAGAGAAAGAGATCTACTAAGGGATTGTCCTAGGGTATGCTTTTAGATTGCAAGAGGGGTACACCACCAAGTTGAAACTTGGAAAATACAATGGCATGCAAGATGGAATACAAAACCCTAATTCAATGTAAATATTCATTAAATGACCTATAAAAGTAAATGAAGTAGTATAGAAAGCAATAAGAAAAAATGGGTGCACCTAGGAATCTAAAGATGATTGGAGGGAGTTCTAAAATTCTAGAAATTATGACTTTTTGACCTAGTGGGATGCATTCGTCATTCTGGGTGAATCAGTCCCAGTTTTTTATTTTTACATAGGAGCAACTTTCGGGAAAATGGGTATCCAAATGTACAAAAATATCCAAAAAAAACCTACAGTAGGACTCATTTTCCACTTGTGGTGAATGAGTCTAGTTTGGATTTTTTGGAACTTCAAAGTTTAGATATGTGTGCCTCTCAGTCTACTCAATCTGCTTCTCTAGGTTTCTGGATTCAAAACCCTGATTTCGGGGTTTTAGATGACCTTTTAGTAAATATGATGACCTTGCAAATGGGGAGACAACTCCAACAAGCTTGATACCTAATATTCAATGATCTTCAAGTCTTTAAAGCACCTAGATTTGCAACCACACAAATAAAGAGAGAAAAAGTGTTGATTGTTAGGGAATGAGGGTTTGCCTTGGTCAAACCCATTTTAGGTAATTAAACCAAATGATGAAACAATGAAACAATGACATGAAACATGAAACATAAGATATGAAAAATTAACAATGATACTTTCAAAGATTTCTTGTAAATCTGCAACTCAACATGAAATGGCCATGAAGGATGTAGATCTTGATCTTTGAAAATAGGTGTAGAACAATGCTTGATCTTGGATATTCAATGCTACATCACAACACTAGCTCACTAACATGCTTTATGCTTGATAATCTTTGACATGATGATAGATCTTGAATTGTTGCAACAATTGATAAAGAATATTGCCCTTGAATGCCTTAGAAATGATCTTGAAAGCTATCTTGACAACCTTGTAAAATCTTAAAATGCTTAACCCTTGAGTTCTTGACTTGATAACATGAATTCTTGATGAAATAATGATTTGAAAGATTTATTATATAGGCAATCCACTCAAATGACCATTTATTAGATCCACAAGTTTGACATAGGAGAAATTTGAATTAAAAACACAATTTTCTTGCTCAAAGCCTTAAAAATAGGCTAAATGTGACTCATTCACCATCATGGGAGAATGAGTCCCACCTAGATGGGAATCATTCACCCAAAGTGGTGAATTGGTCCCACAAGGGCTATTTTGCTAGCTATAGTGTTGGGGAATCAAGAAATTAAGCTTATATGTTGATACTGTTAGATCTTTTGATTAAAATATGCCTTGGGATGCATAATATAGGGTCATAGGGGACTATTAATGATGATATAAAGGAAATAAATCCAATAAGGCCCAAAATCCAATGTGAAAGTGTAAATAAATACACTTTACAACACTAAATGAAGTAAAAATAGGGTCTATTTAGCTTAGAAGTGTCCTAAATCCTATGTGAATGTGTAAAACACATTACAACACTAGATGAGGACCACTTTAGTTTAAAAGCCTCCCAAATTTAATGTGAAGATGTAAATAAATACATTTTACATCATTAAGTTAAAGAAGAGTTAAGTTAATTTAGCTTAAGGAGGGCTCAAGACTCAATGTGGATGTGTAAAACACCTCACAACACTAGATCAAGGTGACATTAAGTCAAATTTATTATTAAAAATTCCCAAATTAAGCAAGGGATACTTTTTTCTACACTACAAATAGGCATGTAGTTATCTAGGAATTTAATGTTTCTCTCATGCATTTATAATTATCCATTAGGAATTTAATGATTGCAGCTGAGGTGGTTATCCAATTACCTCTCTCCTTGCCTATATAAGAAAGGCTCTTGTACATTTGTAAATCATCTCAAAGATTCTAGATCAATTCAACATAGATCATCATTTGATCAAGTTGTCTTCTTGCTCATGCTGCAACACTTTTTTATTCATGTGGAGGGTATTCTTCATGGTTGATCCTTTGAAGTATGCACAACTTCATTTGGGTTATCTTTTATATTTACAGCATGGTATCAGAGATTAGGCCATAGGAGATCCATCTCATATTGGGAAGTTGAGTTGAGGAGACTATCGCAGGTTGAAGGGTTTTCTTGAAGGGCTAGTTTTTCTCATCCAATCTAGGCAACCGATTTCTAAGGAAATTTGGGTTAGATCTAACCCTGATGTTGTGTTTAGAAGGTATAAAAACCTAAGGATCATAGACCCATTCATCGAGATTCAACTTCATCATCTAGGGGCCATCAAAGGTTTTTACAACTATATTTGTGGCAAAAAGTTTGGATCATACAAGTGTTGGAGAAAAAATATCTCCCTCTTCCCCCCCCCCCCATTTCAAAAAAAATGTTCCCCTTGGTCAGCATTATCCATCATTGTAGGTTTAAAAAATAAAAATTCATTTGGGTTTTTTTTCAATAGTGGCAGAAAAATAATTATTTAGGGTTAATATTATTCAAGGTCGGCATATATTTAGCTGATAGGCTATTATAGGTGGGAAATCCCACCGGATTTGTTTGCTGTCTGACGCCAGATTGTGGTTTTTTCAATTTGTACAGACGTCTTCCCTACCCAATCCAATCACCAACATACGATATATAGTCCATTCATTACTCAGTAGGTATGGGTTAGGTGTTAGTTGGGATGGTATCGAAACGGTGCCTGGAAGAGATGTACTTGGCCTCGACAGCACCAACAGCCAGCAGTGAGTGGTACAGATGAATTCTTCATCGCTCAGTAGTAGGGGGATAGAGTGAGTATTGAAGGAGAGTAGTTGTGTTGAGCAGGGAATGACTATCAGTGGATAATGAAGGGAGATAAAGGCATTCAAAGTACAGTCCGCCACCCACCATGCAATGTCAACTCACCTATATCGGGGATCTGTGACTGCCTTTCCCCATAAATTAATGTCAACAGGTATGGCTTCGAGTCAGGCCACACCGTTCTACAAATTCTTGGGGTCTATGTGCATGGCCTTCGATTTAATATGTCACCAAATTTACACTATAGGTAATAAATGTCCAGCAGCCTTAAGATGGCTCTCACCTGGACACAACACACAAGCAAGACGGAGAAAATTTGGCTGCCTTCTTCAGGTCTGTGTGGTGAACAAGCAGGAGGTTCAAGTCTCAATATCCACCCATCCGCTTTAGGTCTTCATACTTCAATTAAACTCTTCTTTCGTTACTGTTGTCTGCCATTCATTTATTGTGTGTATAGTTGGTGAACTCCAACTTGAGCTATCTCCATTTATCCTTCCATGCTTGTTTACTGCAAATGATTTTTTTTTTTCCTATTGTCTGGCATTGCTTGGATAGGAATGATAAATAAATATTACCTTTTACCTATGTTTGTTGGGTTGTTGAATTGTTTTAGCCATGCCCATGTAGAATCAGATTAGGGTGAGATAATAGTGAGTTTATTTCCTAAAAGTATGATTATAAACTTTGTATAAATATCCTCTTTATATTACATAAAATATTCTAATAGGTTGCAATAAAATTGTTTCATCACATTGTACTTCAGAGATTCAACAAAACTGAATGTGAAGAACTGTAGCAAAATAAGAAAAGCGGGGAAAAGTCACTATGTGATGCAAAATAAAAAGGTTATTTCCCAAATAAACGGTAACTGACAATTTAAATCTCAGGCACAACCAAAAAACATGTTTGGAAATGTGCTAATGCACATAGCTATTACATTTTGCTTCTCAAAGACAACCATATTTGATTAGAATGCAAGA